>SRQL01000210.1:0-41295 GCA_018360575.1 Claviceps sp. LM454 group G7
CCGTTTCCCCCCCCCCCCCCCCCAGCCCTGACAGAAAGGCGGGGCCGCGCGGGAGCTGCAGACTTTATCCGAGTTGCATGGAAGCCCGCATCAATCTTCGATCACGTGATGTGCCGCCCTGTTTTGGTTCGCGGGACGGCCCTTGACTGGGGCACCAATCAAGTCAGCCGATTGCCTTTTAGTGCCGAATTTTCGCGAAAAAATGGAAGGAGGGGGCTTGATGAAACAACGCGTTCTGGCTTTTTCTCATGGGGCACATCCACCCCAGGGGGAGGAAACACGCCCAGTGCCCACCGACCAGCTCATCAACGTTTTTTTTTGGTCTTTTCTCTCTTTCTAATCTTTTTCTTCAGGGTCTTTCGTTAAGTTGCAGTGCGAATTGGTGGTGTGAGGGCGTCTTTGCCAGATGGCTGGCGCGCGTTGAGGAAGCGAGCTTCCCGTTTTGCCTCGACCCCCCGGGCCCCGGGCCCCGTCAAAGATCACACCCAGGCCCCGGAGGCCTTTTTGCGTTAGGTAGGTACCTAGGTACGTCGAATGCGGGTCTCCTGAGTCCTACAGTCTGCAGAGTTTCTTTACAGGTCACACAACACTAGTCACACAACAAGGATCCGGTCCGGCAAGAATTGCCATTCGCTGCTTGAAGGGGGACGGGAATCCCCAAGACCCGGCCCCCGCTGAATATCACATGAGACGTTCCTGCTCATCAGGCAGGACAAGGCCCTTTATTTTTATTTTTTGGCTCTGGTGGCCCGTCCCGGCTTCGAGATGTAAGTCCGGAATGAGGCGTTCTGAGTTCATGGGGAAAAAAATTGAGTTCATGGAAGAAAGAATAGGCGGCAAAGAGGGACAATAAAGGCGGGAAAGCAGATGGGTAAACAGGTAGTCAAGGGGCCAAAAAACGTATGTTACTAATAAGTAAGGTTGTACAATGTAGTTTGCCTAAAGGCGGGTTTGCATGGAGTTGACTTGTCAATGGGAGCAAGACAAAGTACAACAAGTTACATGTCACATAATACATAACATGACTGTGTTTCTTGTCGGACAAATAAAAGAATGCATTGGCTATACCTGGATCGGCGAGTTTATGGGTGCAACCACGTGGGCCGTTCATCACGTCATGTTCATATTTCCGAGCAAACAACCAACAGAGCAGAGTTATCCTGGCTCGCCTGTCGTGGGACTTGCACACCAAAAACAAGCGCCATCATGTCTGTCGTTATCTGTCGGGGTTCTACTTTCTATTCCAAATCAGACAGACGGTTCTATGCGTTGGGGGGTTGACGGCGGGAGGGGGGGTGGCGGCGGCTGACTGCATGGATGCCGGCGGCCGCGTACGCCTCAACCGACTTCACGTGCTTTCCTTCAACAATGACGCGACGCAGTAAAGCTGATGACGCGCTTTCATTAGTAAAGCGACCAACAACGTTGAGAGGGACGCTCGGTTTCATTTCCGACAGCTCGCTATTGCAAACGCTAGCCTACGAGGCTACGACGTTATCAGGCTTGTCAGCACGCATACGGAGTGGGAGAGGAAGTTGAACCACATGATGGCATATGACGGGTACGTGATCGCGCAGCGTTTGGACGGCACAACCATGCATGATTTGATTTGGTCTGGGCGTAGCGTCGATGCTGTTGATTAGAAAGGCCAATGTACTGCATGAAGAAGGTCTACGCCCAGCCAAATAAACGATGGCTTCCTTCTCCCGCATCCGTCACACAAGAGGAGGGAGAAGTTCAGGTTTCACAAAAAGAAGACGCCCGTACCACCTTCTCGAATGCGGGATTGGGATGGGCTCTGTGCGTTTGTGGTTCCATGGTACATACGTACCTATGTATTGGTGAAGCACGAAAGTGCGGGAAGGGGACCAGGACATGGCGCGGCAAGGACGGGACGAGCCTTGTTTGGTTTGTCGGAGGGGGGGTACGACCCCCCTTTCGATGGGGGATGACGGCGGGTGATGGCGGGGTGATGTAGGTATACCGTATGTTATGTATGTAGTGACTTGCGGTATTTGCGGTATCTGTGGTATATGTGGTGTTTGAGGATGTTGCGCTGAGTGGACGTATTTTGATGATTCGTGGTGTTTTGTGTCTTGCTTCCATGATGTGGTCTTTATTGACGATCTGTGTTCCAGTGGGGTTTGTAGATGTTTTTCCTGTTGTTGAGATACATAATGCAATATTTCGCGTGAAGTGGCAGTGCCACGACGCGACGCCGAGTGAAGCCGCGGAGCCAGCACTTCTGAAGATCACCATGACCGGCTCGCCAGGTGCCACACCGCTCACCGCTGTAAATGCAGATGCCCCATCAAGGAGGCCTCTTCACTGGATGAGGGCTTTGATCCCTGCCGCTCCGACCGCTGGAACCAGCCAACCAGCTGGGACCTTTGGTTGCCGTTTGTCTGCATTCCCAGACGGTCGGGAAACACTAATGCTGACCCACAGACCGGTTCATTGTCATCGTGTCGTCTGCGCTCGAACTCTCGTGCCACTTTTGGGGCCTGTACATAGTAGGGCTTCTGTGGCGAGTTCGATGGGGGCAAGGAGAAGGGCCCAGCCGGCACGAGCGGAGCAGTCCAAGTTGACTCCCAGCCTCCAGGACGAAGTTGCCTCCCCCCAAATCCCTCATGTCCCCCCAGCAGAAATTGTGCGTGGCATTGAGCCTTCGATACGGACAACAACCGACGACAACATGGGGGTAAAGGAACTGACTCCGTACATACGGAGTATGTAGACACGGCCGGCCCGGTCGGCAGCCGAGGCAGCGTCTCAGAGGGTGGCTGCGTGTGCATGTTGCAGTCTGCATGGCTAGAGCCTACTCCGTAGAGCTTCCCCGGCCTCCCCCCTGGCTCGTGACGATATAATGTGGCCATGTTCTCTTCTAAGTTCTTGTTGCTTATTATGTACATTTCGGTATGCTACATGACCTGTCTATCATGCTACTCTGTCCTGATCCAGCGCGCTGCAACCTAAGCATGTACTGCATATACGGGCCGTCCTTCCGCCAGGGCCGACGACCTTTTCTCCCCCTCGATCCATGATCCATGAAACAACGGGCAACCAGGCGTCTGTACGGAGTAGGTACATATGTACCTATTACATACCTAGGTACTCCCCCAAGTTCAACGCAACAAACGCGCACCGTTCCGCTCCGCACCGTGCCGCAGCCTACCAGATCGCACGGCGCGCTGGTCAATGCGGCGCAGCACCGCGTGCAAAAGACGCAAACGGCAGGGGTAATGCGGCGACTGGCCCCCGACGCAGCCAACAGGAGCATCTCCTTGAGAGACGGGGCCTGGGGGGCTGCGACGAAGAAGGAGAAGAAGAGGAAGAAGGGGAAGAGGCTAATAAAGGGCCAACTTTATTCGCACCTACGAATAGCTGCTTAGCGGGAGGACCCATTGAAAAAGCGGCACTGCTCGTGCATATTACGGAGTACTGCGGCCGGGTTCTGCAGCCAACCCGCTGTCCGGATGTGGAACCCGTCTCGGGAACCCCAGACGGAACAGCGCAAGGCGGGAGACAACCTTTCTAGGTATGTACGGAGTATGTACATATGTACATACATACTCCGTATGCTCAGTGCTCACTGCTGGCCGTTTAACTTTGCCGTTTTGCGAATAATATACCTACATATTGTCCGAATTTGTCATCCAGTCAAATTCCGTCAGCCATGGATGACTGACAACCACCACACCACACATGACGGCAACTTATAGGCCCGAGGCCCCGACCCGGTCTCGACCCGACCTTGGCTGCCTTTCCTCGCGTCGCGCACAACGTCTATACCTACATCCCTGACCTGGCCGTTCCGTTTCGCCCATCGGGGGCAAAAAATGCACGCGCCGCTCGTTCGCCGCGGGTCGGGGCGGCCCAAATTGCTACGCTACATACCGGCAGCCTGTGCGATTTGCTTCTGTGTCTCAGAAGCGCGGGGGGCCATATGTATACATACTTACTTACCTACCTACCTAATGGAGTAGACAGAGGACAGCAATACGATATGACAGCACGGCATCACAGCGTGACAAACAGGGATTTTTCTGGCGGCTGAGAAGAAGAACAAAAAAGAAGAAAAAAGTAGTGAACAGTAAAAAAAAAGAAACATGTATTGCTGCACATGTCTACAGAGTACATACCGAGTATGTCTGTAGTGGTACATACCTACTCCGTACATATCATCATCAGCGTTACGGCGTGTCAGTTCCGAAAGGGGGGCTTTCCTGGATCGCTCCCGTCGGCCCGTGGGCAGGGAGCCAATCAGCACTGCCTGACTTCTGCGCTCGCCGAGTCGCCGGACATCGGAAAAAGCATTCTGCATCTTTGGAGACAAGCTTCACCCCTGTTCCCGCTTCACATGACATGCAGGTTATGTAATGTAGGTATGTACATATGTAAATACGGAATGTAGTGCCGGTAGCATCCCGCCACTTGCGCCGTTGGATTGCTGTAACCGTAAAAAAGTGCAACTTGGGGGCGCTTACTGACGGTGGTGGCGGCGGCATTTGCTTGGCAAGTTGGTATGTACGAAGGTTATTAGGTGTTGAGGAACTACGGAGTATACACCGTAAGGTGCTGGGTGAGTTGGGCATTCGCTTCGCACTTGTAGCTTGTAGGACCCCGTATAATTACCTAGTCTTCGTATATTAGGTACCTACTTGAGATGACTCATTTCTCGCTTCACGTTCCAGGAGGCGTGTCTATCAGGATATGTAGCAGCAAGCAGGTCCCACGTCATGGCTCAGCTGCACTGCTGTCCCGCTATGTATGTAGATACTATCAAACATATTGCCTGCTGCGTCTTGTTGCGACTTTTTACCTATGCCCCCAACGCGCGAGGCCTCACGGCACTTGCATGACGTTGCGGAACGGGCTGGCGGGATCCACCGCGCTCGTGGCGTCTCGCATCGCCTGCGGTTGCGTGGACTTCTGTGTACGGGGTCTGTACACCCATGGCCTACAGAGTATGTATCCTATAGGTATGCACATACTTTGGATGGCGCGATCTGTGGCTTCTACTCCGTAGACTGGCTTGGTCGATGCCGATGGCCGCTTGTCAATCCTGGTGGGTCGAATGCGCGCCAACCCGAGCCCGCATCATCATTATGAGGTAGTAATGCGCGACGCAAGCTCTCGGGGGCGGAGCCGCATCCGCATGTTAGAACTTAGCGGCGCTTAATGGACTGGTCCTGCGCTGCAAAAATGCTGCCAGATGCTAAAGCTATGTGCATTTCTCCGTGGCTCGTTGGTTTGCTTCAACTTGTACACAAGTTGTAACTTGTGCCGTCCATCACGAATCTACGGAGTACATCGCCGATGCCCCATCTCTTGCCCGTCCCGTCCCCGCCCGATATATGAGGTATGTACTACCCTACGGGCCGCGCGCCGTGAATCGTGATGCCTGCTGCGATAATTCGATATGTATATAATCCGATACTACAGTACTCCGTGCAGAGTACCGGCACGAAAATGATTACGGGCTGCTCTATTTCTATAAAAACAACCCAATAACAAAAAGAGTGTTCGGTGCTCAAGCGCATCTTGTGGCACCAACTCGAGGCTCGACATGTCGTGGGAACCTGCTGCTGGCGTACTGACTGACACCAACCGCCGATAGACAAGTGTGCAATAATAACACCGCGTTGTACGGAGTAATTATAGTCATACATCCTGGCCTTTGACGGCCACAGCCATATCCGCCTGTGTGCTTGTGCGTCATGAACGTACAATACGCCGAGATCATGATCCGGCCAACAACCAGACAAGCTTGGCGCATGCACTACATCGTAAATACCAACTTGTATGCATCATGCGTCTTGTACTGCAGCGCGCGCGAAAGTCGAATGTCCCTTCCTCACCGCTGTTTATAATGGCATGTGCCGTCAGGTAGGTCCAAAAGCGAGTGCAGGCTGAGAGACATTCCCTGCAAGCGTCGATGAACCCGATGTTCGATATGTTGTCTCTGAGATACCAAAGATATCAGGAAGGTACATGTCTATGTATGTAGGTACATACCATACATATGTATGTATGTATGTACACACAAAGACAGGAGCCGGCGCTACTCTGGGTCGGCGCGTCCGACCGAAATTATCGAGAGGGTCTTGCAGTTCGAGACCCCGTGGCAAGCTTTCACTACCTACGGATATGTACTCCGTAATATGTATGGAGGAATTCAGAAAAAAAGAAAGTGTGACGTCGTCGGACATCATGACCCTGGGGGACCAACCCGCCTCCGCCTCGATTTTAGCCTCAGCCTAAGGCCCGAGCACTGGGAACGGCACGACGCCCGCCCGTGGCTGCATTCCCGCTCTGCTAGGGGAAGCCGGGCTTCCCGCGACAAGAAAGTCCAGAACCTCTCACGCACATTCCCCATCATCGGTACCGAGAAACATGTACATACTGTACATAGGTATGTATGTATGCATGTATATATGTATGTATGTACATGTATTGCATATGTCGTCGGCCGCAGGGTGTCCCAGATGGTGACTGCGCGACATCACGAAGTGTGAATGACCTGGCCCTTGGTGTCTGATCAGTGATGTCTGATGCGGCGGCCATGTACAAGCTTTTGCGAATTGGCCCTTGCAGTTCTGGCTGGCCACATGACGTGCGTCACTGCGGAATTACGTACATACGTCTGTCGCTTGTTTGCCGTGTTGCGTCACGGAGAATTTTCAAGGCTCCACGCTAAAGCTGTCGACATCATGGCACGGCTACATACCAACTCGCAAAGCAAACGCGATACATAACCCAGCTTGATGCTCCTCGGCACCTCACACGCGCTTGGTCCAGTGATCGTCACACAAACAGTCCCGTGATAGCTTCGAGATGCCGTAGATTTGTTGGACGGGTTGCAGCTGCAGACGGTGCAACGGAGATTCGAAAAGCCTACATGAGCATACACATCTCGTCTTGCCCGATGATGGTTCCTGCGCCTCATCTGGCGGCCGGCGACCGAGACATACATGCCATGCCATGATGCTGCCTCCGAGCAAGCGACGACCTGCACGGGGCTGCAGTTTGCCCAAAGCGGGCAATAGAGTGCGGCAGTGCTCATGCAAATAGTCGTCACTCTCCGAATCGATGAGGCTCCTCAGTCATGTGCGTGCAGCGTGGGTGTGTTGGCAATCTAAGAACTAATACATACTCCGTAGCGTACAGAGATTACTTCCATTCGACATGGCCGCAGGCTCTCAGCGTACAGATACATATTACGTTCTCTTGTTCTCTTTGTCGTTCAACATGGCCCCCCAAGCCTCGCATCATAGTCGACAAGTTAACCGTAAACCCTGAAGCCCCGCGCCCCCCATCCTGGACTGCAATCCAAGGCTCGAAGTCAAGAATCGGAACGCGAGAAAGGGAGCGAGAAAAGGGCGGTCCCGTGGCAGACGGAACTTGTCAAGCAAGGTGGTGCCTGACGAGAAATTAATTTGGCTCCAAATTATGATGGGAGCTTAATGCGGGAGGAGGAGGCAGAAGAAAGCAGCGGACTGCATGGCATGTACACACGTATGTACCTATTCGTGTAGCGGGGTCTCGGAAGCGGGCGTGGGTGTAGCTACAGGCAAAGGCAGGACGAAGGGGGCTTGGCCGCAAGGAGGCGGGACGGCTGTGCGTGTGTGTGGATGGGGGGGGAAGGGAAGGGAAGGGCCTCGTGCATGTCGGCGCACACCCCTGGCTTGTGCGTGCGTTCTTCTGCCTTCTCTGGTGCGTTCTACGGAGTATTGTACCTATATTCTGCACCACGACAGGCCCTTGGCTTCTGCTGTACTGTAACTTGTCGGCGCGGTAGGGCGTCAAACGCCTTGTCCCTGTCCCTCTCGAGTCTCTCCATGCCTCTCCATGCTTTCGCAGCGTCCCGTCTGCTGTGCGACGCCGTGCTTGCCTTGCCGTCCGGAGCGCCGCGGGCCCCCCCTTTTTCGCTCCCTTTGCGCGTGTGGTACCCATGATGCGCTGTCCGCCCGTTCTCGCTTCCTCCCTTCCCGCCCTCTGTGGCCCCCCCCTTCTGCGTCGCCGCTAAGTCAACGCCCTCCCGCGCACTAGGCCCACGCCCGGTGCCTACGAGTAGGTACAGCGAAACGGGGCGTGGAACTTGGAAGGCCAAGTCGTTGCCTCTTGCCCTGACTTGATGGCCTCTGCACCCACCCATCTTGGCGGACGGCGGACGGTCCGGCTGGCACTGGCTGGGCTGGCAGCCTGGCACGCCCACTACCGAACGAATTGCCTCGCTGAATCCAGGCCCTTCAACTGTGCCAGCGTGCCACGGCGCTGCGCGCTGCTGTTCGATCCGCCGGCCCGCCCGTCCGTCCGTCCTTCCTTCAATCTCCTGCCACAACGCTCTTGCCCTCTGCCTCTGCGCTCTGCCCTCGGCGGCCACACACTGCACACGCGACACAAGTTATAACTTCGCACACGCCCCTCCCCCAACTTTCCATCTTTGCCTTGGCCACTGACTGACTGCCTGACTGCCTGACTCTGCCTGTGAACCTTTGAGTGCTCTTGCTTGTTCTTTCATGTCAGTGCTTCTTTCCATCTTTGTATGTATTTGCCCTGGCCCTGCACACACTGCACTGCCTGGCTTGGCCTAGGTACCCTCTTCTGTCGCGACACCCCCCCCCTGCCTTTTCACCTCAACTCTGCGCTGCCTTGCTTCTGTCCCTTATGTTTCACGCCGGATCGCACCGCGGCTCTCCCAACTTCCTCTCCTACACCATCCTTCCGTCGCCTTGCCTCGCCATCGCAGTCTCTCGTCATTTGCCTCATTGTGGTAGTTCCTGCATAGTGCGACTCGGTCCTTTGCGCATCTCTGCCATCTGATCAGTGCCTGGACTTTCAGAATCTACCTCTAGCCCAAGTCGAGTTCGTTGTTTCCTTTGTGGCTACGACGTCACTCGGCCACCTCACCACGCCATCTTCCACCTTGGTCCTCTTCGTCTTATAGCAATCGTCTGCACCAACCTCCCGCAATCGCTTCTCTCATTCCAGTCATCACACCTCACCGACTAGACTTTGGTAAGCTCGTTACCTCCCCACATACATGTTCTGCGAGAAAAGCGGCCGGCGAGCTTCGGCGCCGCATCTGAGAAGAAGCCTCTCAAAGAGTCGTCGTGGACTGATTCTCCCGCACTCACTTGGGGGCGAATACCATCCCTCTCTATCCATCTCATACCAGCAAGCTCGTCTGAATTGCGCTAATCTTCCCTATTTGCTCTTTTCTTTTCGCTTGGAAGTGCATTGTATCTCGTCTTGTGTGGAAGACGGCTCCAAAGCTGGAACAAAGCAGATCTTCGTGCGCGGAAGGCTCGTTTCACTCGTCTTTCTTGGTACTTCACCACGTGGTCAGCCTCACTGTCCAACTAAACCAGCTCTTCCAAAATCTCGAGTACGAGGAGACTCGACGACAGTCGTCCCGCCTTTGGTCTTGTGTGCATCGACAAGATAGGTCAGGTCGAAGCCTCGGCCTGTGACGGCGTAGCATGGCAGACGACCCTCAACGCCTGGATCACCCGCAGCGAACTGCCTCCGAAGGCCAGCAGGCACCAGATCCTCGCCAACACGCTCCTTCTGTTGACGAGCCGCGCGCATCTTCAGATCAATCCAGAGCCGGTATTCCTCCGCCGGTGACGCTTCCTTCTATTCATGAGGCCAGAGCTAGCGGAGCTGGCGGTTACGGTACCCCCCCTGCGCCTGGCCCTGGTGGTCGAGGATACGGCCATGATGCTCGCTATGAGTCACCAAATTCTGTCAACGGCTATCCGCCGCCACCCGGTAGTCAACTGACGCCAGGGGGTTACTTACCACCTATGCAACCTCCGCATGACCCAAGATCGTCGCCATATTCTTCGTCAGATCACCGTGGCCCTTACCACGACGACAGGAGAGGTGCTCCACATCCATCAGAAGTAGGCGGCTATGGGGACGCTTATTTCTACCGTACACTACCCGGCGTTCCTCCTTCTAGTGGCTACCCGCGACCTCATATATCATATGCGGCTGACTATTGCCCACCTGGCAACGGTCAATCGAGCCAGGCTGCTCCTCGCCAACGGACCTCAATTGCCTGCCGGTATTGCAGAAAGCGCAAGGTGAGTGGGCTACCAGTTGCGCCACGACGGCGTCTGCTTTCCACATGCATATCTCCACCATTTGCGGAGCGAAACTGACGCGCTTTCTAGATAAGATGTAGCGGCTATCAGAGCGCACCAGGAGGAAAATGTCAAAATTGCGCCCGCATGAATCAAGAATGCATATTCCAGCCAGTTTCTTCGTCCAGCTCGACAGCATTCATCCCCGTTTCTGCCGTACCAGGCGGCGTTCCACCCGGCACGCAGCTCTTCGGCGCATACGGTCAGCCTCTAGCGCCGAATTCTATTCCGCCTCCTCCGCCGCCTCCTTCCCACTACCATCCCCATCATGGTCCCGGCGCGGCGGTGCCATCCTACTATCCGTCGATACATTCTCCCACAGGCTCTCTGTCGTCGTATGGAGGCGATCCCCGAACAGATGATCAACCGCCCATGAACACGAGCCATGGACCACACCCGGGGGTTCGCTCACCTGCGACGCAAAACGGTTCCAATGGAACTCCGACGCCATCGCAAGCTCAGCGCCCGGCCCAAGGAGGATTAACCTCTGTCATGAGTCTTAGTAACCTCGTCGACAAGAGTGACATCGACAAGGGTATGATTGATCGCCTAAATAGGCCTCGAGATCCCAAAGGATAACCTTTTTGCGGCCCCCGGGCAAGGGACTGTGCGCCCTGATTCTGATTTAGAGAAAGCTCGAAGACCAACGCGCCTACATTGAAAGGAAACGGGAATGAGGCCATGGCCCGCCCACTTCACTCGGCGCAAAATCAAGGTCACACACAGTAGGAGGAGCATACGAAATAAAGATTGGATCCGAATATCAGGAGGAAGAGGGCCCCCTCGACACTGCCGGACAGTTGGTCAACTTGTGCGCACTCTCATGCGGTTGGAAACGGCCTTGAACTCCTTGGCCACTTGCATCTGATCTCGTTGACGAAAAAAGTGGATGCTCACGACCTACACCGTACACGATTTTGGCGAATCGAATCCTAGGGACATGATTTGCTACCAGACGCGGCGGCGGAACCACACACAAGTCAGAAAATTGCAATCTGGCAATAAACACCTGGTTGATTTATGCGAATTCTTTTGTCTTGCTTGCTCGGCTGCGCGCATTTGCCGAATCCTTCTGTTCGCCTTTAGTTCATCGTCTTTTCTTTTTCGTATCTACCTACTTCTTGTGGCGCCTAACCCTTGCCTGCAAGTTCCACATTGTCTGCAGCCCTGCTTTCTCTTACGCGCGTCGCTGCTCATTCCGGCCACAACGGCCGAATGAAGGACGAGAGCGGGGGAAAGCGAACTGATTGTATCTTGCTGATCTTGGTTCGTGCTGAGCCCATCATATGCATTGAATTTATGGGGGTTCTTTTTTGATTTCCTGTGGTCCATGTTGACCGCATTTCTTCTCGGTCTCATTTACCCTTGGCCTTTGCCATGTTTCATGTATACAAAGACGGTTGTACCTCACGGCAGCAACCGTTGCGTGCGAATTTTGACGATCGATCTATTCTCTGGCTTTTGGTGTGGCCGGTTTGATTAGGTACGGTGGTTTGGTCCCCCGCTTTTTCCGTGTCGTTCCTCTCCTTTTTTGAGACCAACGACTGATTTGACTTTTGTGTTTGTATTCACAGACCGCCTGCTTGCGCAAGCGGCTTTTGGCGATGCGTATTGGTGTTTGGCGCGTGGACACAAATCTCAACCCTTAGCAAATACACAATGCTAGCTCTTACTTGATCACAACCAAACGCGCAATCTTGCTCTGTCTACAATCTTCCCGTGGCCATTCCATCTCTACGTATTTTCATACGCCCATGAAATTTGGCCTGATCCCTGCTCCACCTTTCTCAGGAAAGAGAAAATTCCTATTAGTTCGTACGTATATGTACATACAGTCTGTCCTGTACGGAAAGGATAGAGGGGGTTCACGGAAGGCACTTCGTGCCGCTTCAATGACATGGGGTGGTGGGTGGGTGCTGCGAGCGCCGAGCGAGACAGGGAACGCAAAGACGCGAAAGCGCCTCGGAGACCGAAGCCGAGGCGCGCCCCCCCCTCCTCCCCCCATGATCCTCCATCTCCTCATTGAATGCTTGTACATAAATCTGACGGCGCATTGAATAAATTATGAAGAGAGCCACAACGCTAATTTGGATGTGGCCTCTTCTCTTTCGAGCGGCTAACCAAGTTTGATTGTTGAAGTTATTCTTATCCAACATGTGGCCTCCACATGAGTAGGTACATACAGACGAACTTGATATTCTTCTCACTCGACGCTTTCCTTCTGGCACGGCAATTGTCCTCAGGGAGGGCTATGTATTTCGTCCCGTCTGAAAACCACCAACGGTGACCAGGCAACGGTTGAAGGTTCCAGATTTTCCCCAAATTCAAAGCCCTGCGAAAGGGGGCCTGTGAACAGACCCCAAGTGCTGACATGTACGCAGGCACAAAACTTCCTAGCGAGCCTTGACCTTTTTTTTATTTTGTTTCTTGCCATTCAGCCATTGGGTCCCTTATGCTACATACCTATATGTATATGTATGTATATGTATACATGTACATATCCCGTACTCCGTAAAACAGGGATGTGTAGAAGGGGGGGGGTTTCGAACTCGGGTCACGGTCACGGTCACGGTCACGGTAGTGGTCAGTGAACACGGGGTTGGGGCTTTTTTTTTTCTTCTTTCTCAGAGGGTGTGAGGGCAGGGTGAACTGTGAAAGAGGGGGCGGTTGTAAGAATACATAAACATGATCAGTCAGGGTTAGTTTTGTTACGAACACGTTACACCGGTACGGAGTACGTGCTCTGTAAATGCGGAGAGTTACATCGGTAGGTAGTTGGACGTTGGGGAGTTGGAATGTTCGTTTGGCGGCGCCGCCCGCGGGAGATTTTCTTCACGAATCACAACGGTGATGCTTAGGTATGTACTCCGTAATCGTATGTATGTATGTAGATACCTACGGAGTACTACCTACCTAGAGAGATAAGGTACATGATTTGCTCACTGTGCGTTATGCGGTCAGACAGGGACGGATCGAATCTATTGACCCAGTTGGCAGTGACTACGAGGGGAGATGCAAGTACGGAGAAGTCCATACATATACATACAACATACAACATGAACTCGTACTTGATTTCTCGTGAGAACGATTCCTCTGAGCTCTCCGCGCAGGATACGTTAGGTACCTAATGCTGTGTCGGAAAGAGGGGCCCCGAGCGGAAGGGAAGTTTGTTGGCCGCGGCCCCAAGGATTTCGCCATTGGCGGGGGAGGGAGGGGAACCATCACTTCATTCATGGCTGATCCCTGCGGGTTTGCCCCCGTTTGCCCATTGTGCTCTGGCCGCTCACGTACGGTGTACCTACCTATGTATGCCGGGAAATCAATTATCAGACACACCTCCTTGGGGAGTTCCTCGGGGAGCTTCTTGGGGGGGGGCTTCTCCTAAAGGGGGCTTGCCTTCATGAGTAGATACCTCCTGCGGTGGCGCGACGGGCCTTTACCTCCCTCCCTCCCTCCCGTACCGCTGGGTTACATGGCGGCATGGTCTTCCCAAGTTCCCAAAGCAAAAAGAACCCCCCACATGGGGCATGACGCCCCAAAAAAATTGGGATTAAGGCAAGTCCCTTTGGTGCGCATGGGGGGGTGGGAAGCTTCTTTGGGAGAAATGGGCCTAGGATATATGTACCCAGAGGCTATGTACTCCGTAGATCCGGAAACGTTGGCTGGCTGGGTGGTGCGGTCCGCTGATGCGGTGCGGTGCGGAGAACTGTATAATTCCATGGGCAATTGGTAAAGGGGGCGAAAGACGACATTGAGGAAAACGCGCGAATGAACAAGAAGGGGTTGTTGCGTTCTTGCGAGGGGCTTCGGTTGGGAGAAGCAAGGCTCTCGACTTTGCGACGCACTTTGCCATGCCGCCGGAACCTCGGAGCCTGGAGGACTGGAGTGGACAATAGGGGGGGGGAAGGGGTGTGAGGATGGGATGTGACCGAGGCAGTCTATTCTATTTCCGGCGATTCCTTTCCTTTTCGTTTTTCTTCCTGCCCTCTTGTTTGAGCTTGGGAGCTCAGAGGGGGTGTGTGCCACTGTGTGCAATGCAATATTATATACATAGAAGATGAATGAACATTGTCGTAGAAGATTCTATTTCAAGTGGTTGATGGGCTGTGCCATCAAGATTCGACGACCAAGGAGGACAAGGCGCTACATTGACTGAAGCCGTTGAAGACGCTGAAGAGCTAGTTGGGGGCATGGACATGTGGCGTAACGCGTTCAGGGAAAGGAGTCAAAGGACTCAGCGGGCGGCTGGCGGCTGGCATGCCTATAACATTGTCATTAACAATAAGGTGCGAAGCAAGGGGGTACATTCATTGACGTATGTAGTAATATTGTTAACCCGAGCGGCGAGCCTCACTGGAGGGAAATCGCGTGTTGGTGGGATGGATCATGGCTTGCTAGCAGATTCAGTCTTCAGAACAAGGAGCAAAGGTGGGTAAGGGTAGTCTGGCTTCCTCTAGCGGCACTACAAGAAGAAGAATAAGAGATCTGTTCCTCGTAATACTCCGTAAAGCGGTTACACTCTGGGCCCGACGCGTTGGGAATCGGATTCGGGAAGGCAGACGCCGAGTCCGTAACTTTGAAGACACAGTCCAAAAAGGGGAGTGAGTGTTAGTCCGGTCTAGTCTCAAGATGATGTTCCATTCGATGCGGGAGGAAGACGCTTGCAACCGGAACACGGGGAGTGATTGTCTCCTTGGGCGCACCCCGCGCCGGGGACTCGGAACTTGGGCGTCGTTCCTGCAGTAGCAGTGTAGCGTGGGGGTTGTATGACGCAAACATCACCGTGAGTTACGTGAAGATGTGATCTGGCTTGGAGAAGGGCTGACAGAGGGTCATCCTGTTGGTTCAGCGGATTGATCAATGATGGGCGGAGGGTGGATGGACGATGCCATGAGATAATTGGATGATGGATGTCAGACGAGGAGGACACATGAGATGAGTGGGTGGACCTTTTTCGTTGTTTGCAGGATCGGATGGACTCACGGTGCACAGGATGTAGTGTACGTACATAGACTGGCTGGCTGTAATAATCAGGGAGCCCGGAGCCGCTTTCATCGATTTCTAACCAACGAGGCAGTTAGAACTTAGATCTGCGAGACACGATCCATTGTGGCGCTGTCTCAGAAGCAGTAATACTCCATTGTCAATTGTCAACATTGCAGAATTTGGCATCATGAATGAAAGATTCGCAGAGAAACTCACCTCGAAGTTGGTCAAGTCACGTACATTTCGATCAGTGGCAACCTCGAGTCCAGGACTCCAGCCTTTCACCCCTACGCATCCCATGCTGCGAATTCCGTGATGGCACTGATGGGCATTGGGCGCCCGATTCAGCAATCCTAGCCAGTGCAATCAGCGTACAGTACCTAATGTACATACATACCTATGTACTCGGCCAGCCGCCAGTGCAGCCCAGCGCGGCCCCTTTATTAACCTTAGGGCTCCCTGAGCAGGCTGCAGCAGTCCCTGATGAGTGCGGAACAGTCCGCCCCAAAAGCACCGGGCATCTGGAAGGCTAATAATAAAGGGGCTTAGTCCAAGACTCAAGTGAACCCAGGCCCGGCTTGGGTTGGGTTTCTGCGGCATACTCACAGTTATATCAACGAGAAAGGCTGACGAAACGTGTTGACGACGACGTTTTGTTCTACTCCAGGAGTCCAGAGAGGGCGCACTGTTACCACATGCTTCAACCTACAGATTCTACTGGTTGCGTTTGAATTTTACGGGTTCCATCCCCAGGACATGAAGATTATCGACCCAAATCTCGTCTCTGTAGACTACAAGGAAGCAGCATTGACAATGCTGGGCGCAGTGGAGTCGTAAAGGAATTGAATTCAGCATCGCACCAGCCCGCGCATGCATGATGCCCGCAGTAGTTACCACATATGATGGCCTGGCCAGAAGTTCCCTAATGTCTATCTAGCCATATGAGTATTATCTTCTTTTCGATGGGCTTACAAAGCCAGACATGCTGCGTATCACCACCCAGGGGCCAGCAAGAATAGGGCATCGAGAAGGGAGAACCGCCCGGCGCCATCTGGGGCGTATGTTAGGAAATCCAAGCCCTCGGTTCAGGCTAGGCCGCTAGCACCGGGATGACGGACCAGCACGTGTTTTAAATTGCCTCCAACTTTTCTTTCTGGGGGGGAGGGGGCGTGGTTCATGCTTCTTGGCTTGGACGCGTTTGCCTAGCGTGACGAGCGAGGGAGGGGGCGTGTGAGAATCGAGATTGCCTTTTTTCCATCCTCTCTCAACAGATACATCATACTGGAGTCTGGAATGCTGGGAAAAGGGGGGGTTGGTAAGAAGAGGGAGAGGATCTCATTCCAGGAGGGCGCATATTGTACATACATACCTATGTATAATGTATTTGGTTTGCTACTTTTCTATTCACTCGTCATGAGGGCAAAGGTTTCTCAAAGGCAATTTGACCGGACAGTTAGATGCTTTTTCGCTTGTCTACCTAGCGCGTGTAAGGATACATGTTACATGGGGGGGGGGGTTCGTTCGAGGGGGAGTGGTTGCACTCTTGCGTCACAGTCGTCACTGGAGGCGGCAGGTTCGGATAGGGGGTCATCAATGAGGCGAACGCGGATCAAGGTGAAGGGAGATGACGCTGCTTTGGAGAACCGGGCTCCGGGTCCGTCGGCACACCTTTGCCAGAAGAAGCTTCCTAAGAGGTCTGACCTGCACACGGGCCGAGGACGGAACAGGGACGGCTCGTGAGCATGGCAAAAGGCAGAAAACTAAACAGCTTTCGCGTCTACGTAGTACGCGGCGCTTGTTGCCGTAAAATTAGTGTGAGTAAGCGTGGGCAATGGAATGGTCTGGTCGGAGCGACCGACTCCCTGAGGATCACTGAGGCCATTGAGGCAGCAGGAGGTTGGTCGGCTTACCCTTTTCAGCATTTACACTTTGTTCTTCTTTTGGATTGCATCACGAGTGACGATACACAGCATCGGTCATCATTGATGTGGCTCAGCGCCAGTAGGCATTGAAAATATGCGAAGAGGGCCTCTCTGGCACAATGCTGGTGATGCATACCATTCGCCGATACTCGCGAGACACGGGAAACTTGAAACACCCTAAAGACATTGATATGAAGGGCATCGAAGCTACGAAGACGAAGTAAAGACGTTACCGGAAAAGCGACGTCTAGAAAGGCACTGGTGTCGAATTTGGTCACCTTGTTGGTGAGGGGTATCACCGGCTGCGTGCCGCAAACGGCAAAGAAACGCTTGGTTGACGTCAACGGTTTTTGGATATACATATAACCTTTTAACCAATCCCATCATTCTCAAAAGTAAGTGAACTGCAATTGCTGACGGGGAATAGTACTTGTTAATTGAACCTGAGTCCTGAACTGTGAACAACTGTCAACAGGAACGTATGATTATGTTGTGTATTCTGCAAAGTTCAAACTGGCCCCTGAGTGGTTCATTGATTCAATGATTTTCTTGATCGGGCAAGTTACAACGACCCAGTGGTGTAGGACAGAGAACATATCATTCTCACACATCATACATGCATCGCCCTCACTTTGGCGACGAATGGACGAGCAGCCAGAAAGCCGCTTTGGCGATAGAACCCAGCCGTTTGGAAATTGGCGGCGGGCGCATTAGAATTTGGCGCTACAGCAACCCGACTGTTCGGGTCAGCCGCCCTCTCCGCCCCCTAGCCGCGACTATGAGATTCAAGACGAGAGGCGCTTTGCGAGGTCCGAGCCGCGTGGGAACAAGTGAATCGTGATGGTCCAGATTCCAGAAGACGTGATAGACGTCGCCAAACATACACGTTCTTGTCGTCCACGCTGCACCACGCACATGATACATCCATACTCCGACGCTCCGCACGAAGTTCGTTATCTCGACACGTACATGCCGCTCAAACCCAGATATGTCACGAATTTGCGTTTCCCACCCCCCTTCAAGAGTACTGCGATGAAATGACGGTGGGATTGGGGGTAATTTGGACATCTTTCAGATCATGGAGCAGTGAGCTAGCTGAAACTTGCCCGAAGCCTTGACCCATTGAGGCGGGATGTGGGAGTCACGCACGAAACTAGCTGCCTAGCACTTGTTAGCGCCGGCGCTGGGGCTGGATCATAGACCTCACTCGCTCATGCCATGAATCATGGTTCATTTCGCGGTTGTATTTACCGGGACCCGGAGCCTGGAGGCCGTGGAATTGTCCAGGCCGCGGCTACGCCGGACCAACTCAGAACTGGGACAAGGGGGCCCGAGGGGGGGCACCCATTCACGATGGCATTGTAATCATATTGCACTGCGCCAAAGCCTGGAGACGTTGTGGCGACTTGACGCCATGGGCAGGACGTTGGGGACGTGTTCAATGTTGGAGCACGTTGGGCACCGGCCACGAGTTCCGCGATAAAAGGGGGGGGGGGCGTGGCGTGATGAATTATTGGTGGTGCTGGGAGGCCGTCGACGGTCGCTGACGTCGGTGAGATCATAAATGGGGGGTTTACGCGCCTCGTGACTTGTTTGTCGTGTGGTGCGACGGTGCGAGAATGAGGAGTTCTTGGACATTTGGTTCAAGTTGCTGGTGATTCTCTAGCAAAGTATAGAATCAAAAGATGTATTCGTTTCGCTTGGACTAAGGGGGTACCAGTAGTTTGATTTGGTCACTTGGTGTTTGTTGCTCTTGCACGAGAACCCCCCTTGATGCGGAACTGAAAGCAACAGCCTGGACCGGTATGAATATGTACATACTTCGAGCTCGAGAGAAGCAGCAGAAAGAAAATGGCTCCAAGAGTCAATAAAAGTATAGAAAAGGGGCTAAGCATTGTTCAATGTTGCTCCAACAGAGAGAAGTGATGAGAGTGCAGAATGGTCTTGGAGTTCTTTCAAGAGAGAAGCAAACATAGTGAACGCAGACGCTAAATTATCATTCTCGGAATTTGGAAGGACGGGGCTTGAAGACGGGGAAATGCACCGCAATGGAACACTAACTGTCAAGAGATACGACACTCAGTCTTCAGAAAGAGGAACCAAAGGAATCAGAAAATAGTAAAATACAGAATCAAAATAGATGTCTGATGTCGAAGAGTGCAGGCAGCAGTAATATACTAACATTCAAAACGCCATGGACACGAGCACACAAGATATGTTTTATCCCTATTCCAGAGATCAATCTCACGGAGACGTCGGAGAGGACAACAATTTGAAGTACAAATCCCTGTACCATCGCCACTGGGCGAAGTTTATGCTTTATCTAATATCGCGTGCGGCATCCTTGGTATTTCAGTCTTCAGATATTAAGAGCCATGATGATTGACCGGTCACCGGCGTGCGGCGTGCCAGACGTCACCAAGTTTCTTTTGCTATAATGCGCCCGTCCAGTGTCCACGCAGCTAGAATGGTGAAGAAGTATGTGATCTGGACTGGCCGCCGTACAAGAGCCCTTGACCCCATCGACAAGCCATAGTTGTAACTTTTGCCTTGCAGAGCGTGCGTATGTATAATGTCACGAGTTTTTAGACCTCAATACATCGTTTTACAGAGGTTGCGGCGTGTGGGACAGGCTTTTCGCCGGTCGAGTTGGGTATACGTTCGGATCGGGGGCCGAGGCAGTAGACGATGGGTTAGAATTGTGCGAGGAACTTTGATTGTCAGCTATCATTGATCAAGACGTGTCGAGAAACTTGAAAGTCAAGATGAAAGCTGATGAAATCTCGGGAGTCGGAGGGGGCGATGTATTTGTACTCGCTTGTGCTGAGCCTGCGTACTGGCGGTTGAAGAAGTCGATGATCCGAGGCTGCATCGAGAATTTCAGTGATAAGAGGGAGTCGTGAAGTACCCGTACGCGTGAACGACATTCGTTGCAAGCAGCAACTGTTGATGACTTGATGTTCAGGAATCGGGATGGTTAATGATATTACGATGAGTTCAAGGAGATGAGTAGCGAACGCAAAACGCAAAAAGAAGTACGCTCAGTGCTCCTGATGGCCAAAGAGCTTTTCATTCTAATGACATCGGTCTGCCCTGAGAAGGCTGACCGTACGAGGCGCCAAAGCTCCTAAGCTCCTTAGCCTCCCGCGCACACGCATCCGCGGACTCGAGTGACCGAACCTCCTTCGGAGTCCTACCGCGTCCTAACAAAGGCCTTATGCATGTGCAATGACAGTTGATTCAAGATTGCCGAGTGCTTATCAAACAAAAAGGTTAAGTGAATGGGAAAGGAACGAAAAGACGAGTTCGCTCTCTTCGGATTTCCCTTGAGTCTCCGCAAACAAGTTCACCACACCCGTCTTTCCCATCACTAACACGCCTTCAGGCTTCAAACACGACCGCAATCGACTCTTTTCGCGGCTTCGAAACAGCATGGGCACCGATTTTTCACTGCCAGACCTGCTCACGTTCACGATCTAAACACAGCAGCCCTCTCGTATCGTGTAGCCCCGGGCCCGCGTCACAGTCCTCCACAACAAGATAATTCTAACTTCTCGAGCCGATGGCACAGCAGGGTGACCAGGGTCTGTCACACAGGCGCAGGCAAGAATATACGAGCTAGCTGCTAGCTGTTACGATACGTGCTGCTCAGTGCTGGGGAATATCTCTCGTGCGTGTTGACAGTTGGACTGCGATTCCTGTCTTTGGTCGTATCGTCCAGGGTCCTACGGTCGAGTCACGAGTGACAAGTGTAACTCCGGCATCTGCTCGTGCAGGTTCTCGCGACGATGGGACTACGTCACTACAAGGTCAAGGAGAGACTAGAGAACTTGCCGTATGCGATACGATAGCGACTGCGAAACCTATGATCGAGAAAATATATCGGCTCGTAAGAGAAACATGACGAGAACAGGCACGCCGAACGGCAAAGGACTTGCGTGTACTCCTAGTCTGAACGGCCGTCGGCTCCTAAAGACTAAAGGGCTAAGAGAACAAAAAGAGAGATGGTGAGGATTACATTTCCCCCATTTGGCTCATAGTCACATTTTACATAGTGGTGAATTGTGACTCGTGAGCCCTCAGCCAAAGGCCTCGGTCAATCTACCAGACTCTTCGCATCTCACGCGTTGCACATTATCATGTACCATATGCGTTGTACAAGTGCGACTTATCCTCTTGTGTCGTGGAGGAAGGCTCGCACTTCGTGGCGACCGCCGACCGGCGACGGTTGGACAGCTTTAGGGCCCTGGCCCCTGGGCCCTTTGCTAAAGTCTTTGATTCTCCGTGATGGCCCCATTCCATGATTGAGGCAACCGCGATCATTCGATGGCAATGTTTAACTTTATTCTTGCATGTCGTGACTCGTGACTCGTCCGACGTCTGAGTCTTGCGAACTTGGAGGCGATTCCAACAGATGATGCAGAAGTCGGCAAACAAAGGTGATGTCACGCTGAACGGATATCGGGAGCACAAGAGCGTCGAGCGCGGCTGATACATTGTCAAGTTGGAAGTGGAAAAAAAAGTTGGATCGTGGATGCTGAATAGGCTCAAGTTGCTCAACGTTGAACGAAACCGCAACTTGCAAGTGGTAAAATATCTATATAATTATGCGTCGCTCGTAAGGGAATCAAATAAAAAGCATGCATGCAAAACGAATCATAAACGGGTTTGTACTGTGTGACTTGTCTTCTCCATATTCTAGAGAAAGGAAGATGGGATCAAGCTACATCGGTGGCTCGTGGTGTTGGACTTGGCCGATCGCATTTCATACTTCGTTTCAACTTCCTGCACGATCGGTCTCAACACTGTGGCACCACCGTGGAACCTTTGATACTGTTTGAGTCTCTGAGACAGGTCACGGCTGCGACTATCGGAAGTGGAGCGCTTCCAATAAGATACATTATTACATGAATTTATTTATCGTAGAAACACCAAATTTGTTCTTCTCGTGATGGAGCTGTATCATGCATGCCCTCGTACTACGTACGGAGGCTCGGGCCCTCGGAGCCATGTTTCGATCCCCCGTAGGTATCATCGTGCCAACTAAAGTCGTTCCATCCTGTGTGAACTTTGAAGGCTCTGCCGCTCTGTAGTCTGGACAGTGGACACACTTTCGTATCAATAAAATCAGTCCACGACGCTATGCGGCTATGCAATTGTCTTTCCTCTTCCTGCGAATCCAGCGCCATTCGTCTCTTTATGAGTTTATGAATCTTATCAATATCGCCGTCGCCCCCTAAAGCTGCGCCGTTGATAGATACTGCCCTGCATCGTGGCACATCTCCTCTCGGAAACTGTACTGGCCTCCCAGTCCCTCATCCCTTTGAAGGACAAAGAACCGTTCGGCATAAAGGCCACATGCGTTTTTCCTCCTCCATTCCGATCCCGTCCGTCGAAGCATGACGCGTCTCCAGCCTCCGACATTGATGGTCATGTGTCTGAACGGTAAATCGGGATTCGTTCGACCTCGCTGGCGCAGGAGAAATGAAAAGGTCTGGATCGCGGATTCATAGTCTTGATCTCGCTGTCGGTCTCGGCTCGCTTCGTCGGGGGCATCGCTTGCCCGTAGAAGCGTCTGCACGTGAAGAGTCAGATTCTGCAGTCGAGGAAACGTCGAGAGAGCCCGCAAGAATTCCGGCGGCGAGCAGAGTCGATGATCCATGTCGAGTTCTAGCGTGTGTACAAAGGGCAAAGCCGCGCCCAGCCTTGCGATATCCCTAGGCGAAAGTGTCGGGCACTGGTCATCGTCATGACGAAAGCCAACGTGGTCTCTGAAACGGACTTCTCGAAGGGAACGCCCATGTTTCGCAATGGCTTCGATGGAGAACAGCCGCGTGTGGCATGTGATGTCGAGTATATGCAACGTGGTGATGTAGTTCTTAACGAGGTCATGCAGCCACCGTGTAGCAGCTTCTTGTCGCTCCAGACTAGTTGTCTGACTATCCTGGACGCGGAGACATGTCAGGTGGCAGAAATCTCGTGGGCAGACGGAGCCAAGGAAGTTGTACACTGGCACGGAGACTAGCGACAAGGATCGAAGCGCCGCCATGTTCCAGTGTCGCGCCACCTCGTCGGCTGAGTGTGACCAGTCGTAGGACTTGAGGACCAGCTTGGAAACGGCTGGCAAGCACTCTCCCTCACTGAAGGTGAAGCTGGTTCCCCGACCCAGATCCTCGTACTCGAGAGTTTCCAGCGCTGGACATTGAAGAAGAAGACGCTTCAAGGTGTCTACTCTGGTCGTTAGGGGCGGCATTGGTGTGGCAAGCTGTAAAGACACTAGGTGCTTGGCCAGAACGGGGTCAAGCAGCGACTTGGGCAGGTCTTTCTGGGAGCCGCCTAACGGAAGGCTCTGGATCGACACTTTGATATCGTGGCGCTTAAGCTGTTCAAAGTCCAGAATGTCGCACACCGACCAAGGCCCCGTCGTCGTTTGATGGTCGTTATCTTGCACGTAGTCTAGTCTGCGGGCTCCGCATGATGTGAGATGTTTTGTTCTCTCCAAAGTATGTTTATGTGGGTGTTTGTATCGCCGTTTGCGCGTATAGGACTTACGTGATAGTGGACAGCTTCGTTATACCGGACAGGAGTCTCCTGGTGCCGCTGGGCATGAGATTGCTCCGGATGATGACATGCCGTGTATATGCCGAGATATGTTCTACCGCAGCGCAGAATTGTCGCTGAGCATCCGGATGCACAATCTTCTCGTTGAAAGCAACTCTGCGATACGCAATCGGCGTCGCCAGTTCATCAAACACTCGGCAGACGGAGCGAACGGTCCATATCGATCTGGCGTCCAACAGTCGTAGCTGCTCCAATACCAACACCAACAGCTCACAACTCAATTCCTGAAAGCTACGCCGCGCAACTCTGCTGCACGATGAGGCGGTAGATTGGTGTGGGAAGACTGGGCCTCCAAAATGGCGTGACGTCGTCGGATGGGAGTAATGTAGCGAGCGGTGAGCATTTGCGACGCTACAGCTCGCCATTTGCGAAATTAGAGAGGAGGAAACGAAGAAGAGACGTAGAAAGAAAGATTAAAACTTAGAAGGGCGTTTGAAAAAAAAAAGAAATTCCATTCCCAGCCGTGCATCTCTCTTTCTCTTTTCTGTATGTGTCTAAGGTCTTTCTGGATTTTATGCAAACTAGCAATGGAGTCAAAAGAATCCGCCGGATATAATCCACGGGTGATATCCGCGCTTCGATACCCAGAACACCATCGGGATTCGGGACTGGTACGTATGTATACCTAGGTATGTAGTACATACCACCGTCCAAATCTCGTTGTCGCATTCCTCCTGTCGAGGATGTACATTACAGACTAACAGTCCCACCCTCCACCCGGCCTATTTTTCGGGATGGATTCGAAGAAAAAAGGGGGGTTTTACGATGAGGCGCGCTTGCGAACTGGCGGCCGTTTGATTGTTGAAATGTACCTACCTAGGACAGACAATGGGCTTGGAAGAAGAAAAATAAAACACAGCAGCAGTGACAGGAACTCCTCGCCGGCTTGCCTCGGGAACATGCTGCATGCATGCCGGGTGTTGGCAGCTTGGCATGTGCATAGCGTCTTGTGTGTCAGAGGGTTAGAGGGATAAGCACTTCGGGATAACTGGGCATCATGCATGTGCATATGTATGTAGTGTGAGAATCATAAGGCGATTCATTTTTGGAAAGAAGACGCGGAGTCATGATATGGACGTAGAGAAGAACGAAGAGGCAAAAATCAACGGAAGCTTCGAGACTCGCAGGGTGCACCGCGAAGGAGACTCCTTCGTCGATCATGAAGTTTTCCTTTTTCCGTTCCTTCTTTCTAGAATTTTTCTTTTTCTTACCCGACTCTGAAGCATTGCTCCGAGAAATGGATCCGGTGCTTACCGATGGACCAAGATTCCGGATGAAACTATGTACAAGGTATGTATGTATGTAAATTTGGCCCCGCCGGAAACCCTCAATTGAGGCTTGAGCCCACGGAAAGGAATCCCTCGAATTTGGAGAACATGTAGGGATCCGTAGCAGGGAAGCCGCACGGATAGGTAGGTAGTTATGTATCAGTGGCCATGTACATAAATGATAAGGTGTACTTCGTAGGGAAAGATCGTACAATCTCCATTTCACCATCTCAGAGGACATGATATCCGAAGCTTACTGTCCTCGCACAGCAGACGCCCATCGCAGTCGTCGGACCGTCTCTTTTTCACTCGTAAAGAAAATTGGCGGATCGCGCATGCAGCTTCACGCCCAAACTCAAGCAAGATATGTACATAACGCCCACAAGTTACATACTCCGTACAACCCCCAAAAACGGAATATTAAGCGCGAGTTATTATTGCCCGCCGCGCCGGCGGGTGAATTACGACGGGGGCGCTCTCGCAAGGCAATCCCAAAACGGAAATCCACTCCCCCCGGCCGGCCAATCGGCATTGCGGACGGACGGCTCTCCTTTGCCTGCCCACGATCTGCCGGACCCCGGGAGTACATATGTACCTACAATAGGTAGATGTTGTGTAGGTAGGTACATAGTCACTCTACCAGACCTACTCTGTAGTATGTACTCCGTATTATACTCCGTTAGACCAAACGGGATTGCATAGAATTGCGTAGCGAAAGGGGGGTCGAATGAGGATTGCGACGGGCGAAGGCGAGGATGATCATGAAGGAGTGAATTTCTCTGGATTGAGAATTGGAGGAACCCGCACAGGCCAAGAAAAGCGTGTTCTGGCCACGAACCCTCAAGAGTCAAGCGTGATTCTTGTAAAATAGCATTCCAGAAATCAGAAAAGGTTTACAGAATGGAAGAATGAATGGATGGCCAAATGGAACAATGAACACTAGGTATGTACATATGTAGGTACCTACTCTGTAGTCCGTAAAGTCAAGACAGTCATCCCTGCATCATGAACTCCACATGAACCTTACCGTAATAATTCGTACCTCTACGGAGTATGTACAAGGTAGCAAGCATTACTATGTATGTACCTAATACATATAGGTACATACTCCGTACATCCCGTTATCCACTGCCTACTTGCCCGCTATACATAGGTACCTAGGTAAGCAGTGAGCACATTGTCACTCAATCCTTTCCCCACCTCAACAGGTCACAGTTTTGCTACCTTTTGGCGCGTCCTGTTCACAGCTTCGCGTCACTGCATTTTTACATAACTTTTTCCCCATTCCGATTCGCTGACACATAACGTTCAGGCTCCGTGGGTTGCGAGTCGCGACTGGCTGATAGAGAGCGGTTGGGCGTCCTTGTTTAGAAGTGTGTATATACGGAGTATGTATGTAAGAGTATGAGGCGCTTTTCTGGCGTTGCTGGATGGATGATGGAAGTGGCTGTGGAAGGTTTACATGGGAAGTGTGTACCTATGTGATAAGGAAAAAGTACGGAGTAGAGATATACAGAATGCACAGGCGTACATACGGCACACACACATATCATGGATGTGTTCATACATGCACACACACACACATATGTACTCCAATAGGCATGCAAACACGCACATTTGTACATAATACTTCTTCGCCATAGGGCTCACATGCGCCTCGTAGGCTGCAAAATGGTGTCTTTATGTATGAAAACTGTCAGGTCTGGACTCATGACTCGGGAGATGGAGTCCCTTGCATCAGCAATGAGCATACATACTCCGTATTCCATCAACCTCCGTAGCGCCCTGCATCACTTCAGAATCCAGACCCTTCACTGTTCAGTACGCATAGTACGCCCTTCGTCATGGAAGACATGGGTGTCTTTCAAAAGTGTTCACCCACGGGCCACGACTCACAACTTACAAGTAACCCAAGTTTTAAACTGAACCAATTGGTGCAGCGCGTTATCTATGCCATCAATCATGACGACTTGTTGCATAGCCTTACCACCAAACGGCTTCTCTTCAATTAACGAAGCCAAAAGAGCTCTACTTCGAAACGCAGTCAAGACCACTGACCAGCAGGCGCAACGTAGGTAGCCCAAGACCAACAAGACATCGCACACGTTCCGTAGTGGACTACGGCTCTGTTCCTCATAGACCCCAAGCCACATGTTGCCTATGTTCCTATGTACCTAGTTAAGTCCCGACCCAAGATTAATCAATCATTCTTGACGAGATGAATTGGAAGAAAAGCAAAGCAAGGCTATAAGAACGAGTTCGTCGTTCCTCTGTGTCTGTCATGTAAAAGAGCCCCCCCCCATCCAAAACAGATACGCAATGAAGAAATAAGAATGCAGTAGTAAAGCATGCAAAATGATGATAACCTCAATCCGCCAGATAAGATAGAATAGGATAGGATACAGAGGGTGCCTGCCGCTCGCGCGCTCGCCCCGCCGCCAGCAGACAAGACGGACACGCACGCAAGGCACTATAGACTAGACGGATAGACAACTCGACGAGTCACGACTGCATTTTCCAGACACACAAATCTCTCAGGTCGCCTTGACCCCAAAGAACGGCACTATCATCCCTCCCATGGATTACCAGCTCGACATGCCAAGACACAATCGCTCCAAATACACAGGCCCTAAACAGTTCTAGCTCAAATTTGATGAAAGGACGCCTTGTCCCTTGGTGTCGCTTCATAGAGATCGTCGTCGCCATCGTCGTGCACATTACGGAGCCTATCATGTGGTTGCGTCTGTGTCTGCAGCTTCCCCAGTCCCTTGTATGCGTCCTGACTGCCGTCGTTCAGATTCCCGGGATGATTGCCCAGTCCCGCGCCTTCAGTCTTACGGTTTGCGCCAAAGCCCGGATGGAACGGCTCATGGGCATGTTGAGCTTGAAATGTCGACGCAGGATAGGCAGCAGCAGCAGCAGCATTTTTGCTGGCTTTGGTGGTAGGGTTTGGGTCGGCAAACGGGTCCTCCGTGACTTCGTTCTTGGAGGTTTGCCGTGAGCTAGAGGCCGTCGCGAAACCGTTGCTTCTTGTGGACTCGTATGATTCAATCTGTTTTCCTTTGCTGCCGCTGCTGCTGCCGCTGCCGCCGCCGAGCGCTCCGGAGCTCATCATGCCACCCGTCATCCCTCCGGACTGAGCACCACCAATGAGTCGTTGGGCATCACTGTCAGAATGATCTGACGGCATCGCTGTGGGCGATTCGTCTTCGTTGGAGGGGGTGCCAAGCCCGAGCTGCTTACGAGCCTTGAGCATAGCGCGCTGGTGTTGGTTCAGGGACGTCTGTAGTTGCTCATTGGTATCGATTAAGCGCTCCATTGTGTCATTGTCGGGTGTAGGATTCTCAGAGACCATGTATCCTTGCAGACTTCGAGATGCGCTCAAGCATCGATCGGCGAATTCCTTGATCAGCTCGCTTGACAGCATTTCATCCGCCGGGGTGTTCGTAACGACCTGTTCCAGGAGTTTGGCTGACGTGCGCGCCTCCTCCAGTCTCGAGTCTAGTTCGATTGGGTCGGGCAGGCGGGTATTCGTATGTGACTTGGAGAAATAGCTTGGAGAATGCTGGCTCAGCGGTGGAGGGCTCATCATCATGATCATGTCGGGTCTCTGCGGAATCGGCGGCGGGGCTTGGACCTGCTGGAGTCAGCACGAGGAGCATATGATGGCTCAAGAAGACGATCTGAGGACCTACTCCACGTTTTCTTAGGGCAACCTCTTTTTCCATTTTCCACATCAAGATTAAAGGCGCCAAGTTTTGATCATGCACCTTGGTGCACTCAAAGTCGTCCAGTGTCTCCAAGAGGATTCGCCATACACTTCGATCCTTGACATTCTTCAGTAACGCGCGGACGGTGTCGACAAACTTGTCGTCCAAATTTCTCGTAAACGTTTCCCCAGGATTATCCACCAATATCCTGATCAGCATGATGGCGTTGTACTGCCATGATGGCTTCGAGCTGTAATCTTTGCTGAGGAACTTGCGGAGAACTCGAGCGCATTCTGCGGCTGCTGCTGGGGATGACTCTGCGGCATCGACGATCGGGGGAAGAAAGAGAACCTCGTCTGACTGAGCCAATTCCGTCAGCTGCGAAGCAAGCCAAGCGCAAAGCTGGTGTACCGTGAACATACCTTGGAGTTGCCTCCAGATTCGCAAAAAGCTTTCTTAACACGGCATCATTCATCAACGTCGAACCTTATTAAGCGCTTATATGATGCTCTGGTTCGTGCTTACCACGCTGTTGTGAGCCGTGATCTCGGGACTTTCGGCCGGGTTCGTGGCTGACGCTGGTGGCGTGCTCGAGCTTCCTACACCATTCATCAGCCGAGAAACAAGGCAAAATCGTCGAATGGTGAGACCGAGAGTCGCCTGCAACATCGTGGTGGGTGGTCGCTTCGTGGCATTGTAGGCGGTCGAGCGTCAAAGGGGGTGGTTCATACCTCCTGCGATTTTCCTGAAGCTCTCCAGCATGCCCTTCACGGACTTCATGATGGCCACGAGCCGCTGGGACCGGTTCGGCAAGCGATTGTGCAATTACGCAGGCTTGTGAAGATAGGTGGCGAGTTCAGATATGGAGGCGCAGCTGAAGTTTGATAGATTGTGATTCAATCGAGGTTCGTGGACTAGTCGTCGGCACTGGCGGGTAGACGAGGGGTTCGACAAGCCGGCGGCGGCGTATGATAGAGCAACAGGCGAGAGAGTATAGGACGCAGCTGGACGAGAAGGCCAAGATAACTCAACGGTTCAAGCGCTCAAAGAGGTTATCCGATTCCCAACTAGGTATTTCCACAAAGGAGAGCTTGCGTTGCTGGCCGCGCGGCAGAGATGGGGGTAGTAGGTAGATGAAGTAGGTTGGTCGGTACGGCACATCATACATGGGCGGTCACCAGCCGGAACTCGTGGACTCTTCGAGTGACTTGCTCTGCAGGGGTCAGCTTGAACCAGCCGGAAGTCCTTTACCCCACCAAACCAGCCAAGCAACAAGGTTGAGGCTCACCCACCGGGCTGTTATCAACTTATCATTGCTGGCATATCAAACTGGAACTAAGCTGGTATCACACGGGCAAGAAGCACCGGGCTGCGGTGCTGCAGTGCGAGACACGAGCGAGTACATAGAAGGCGAGGGAGGACGCGAAGCCGCGGATTAGAAGCAACAGGCACTGATACAGGCACTGATCGTCCTGTTTCAGATGGGATGGCGCGTGTGGCGTAGCCGCGTAGGCAAATGTCATGCATTGCTGTCCGTACCGAGGAGCTCAATGACCGCATCAGGCTGTCACTCGAGGTGTACATCCTGCAACCTGCCTATCTACTCAAGTATGTACCCAATTTGCAGATTCTTGAAGACGCGACATTCAGTCCTGTGCTTTGTATGCTGCGCCACGTACCTACTGAATGAATTGTTCAAAGCCACCAGTCCAAGCACGTGTTAGCATTTCCACGTTGCATGTCTCTTGTTCTAGTCTCTTTTGGTCGAGTTTCCGTCTCGCGAGTCGCTGGTGCCGTCATATCTCGTCCCCGCCCAAGGCACCCACAACTTCTTATTTCATACAAGTGACATGACAAGTAGCCCGTACCGAAAGTGGTGTAGCCTGGTTGTAAATCTACAGTACATAAGTACTTCAGTGTACATACGCGATCCGTCAGTCGTCACTAGTAACTTGTAAGTTATAAGTTACACATAACAGAGCTGCGCGCTTTGTGGAAAGTAGCAATTTCTCCGCCCCGCGAGCTGTCGACCGATTAATAAGAACGCCGGCCCTTGGTACATATCTACCCTATTGAAAGGAGAAAAGAGATGAGACTTGGTAGGACGGTCTTGCTACGTTCTCTTTTTGATGTCTCCTGGGATCACGGCTTATCGACTCGTTCAATTAATATGTGTAGGTAGTGCACCAAAGTCTCGACGCAGGAGGTTGTTCTCATGACTGGCTATAATTCCTAATGAGTGCTTCCGTCATCGTCACCCTCCAACTCTGGCGACCCATGCTCAACAATGAGATTGCCCGATTTACCAATTCCCTCTCCCATTGTGACTGTAGTGCTGGGCTCGTACACTACGCGGGGCAGGGTCGACGCTATTCGGAACCTAAATTTGTGTTCGTAGCCTGCTGGTGGAGCTACCGCCGCCGCCGCCGCTGCCTCCGAAGCATCGTCGCTTTCTTTCAGATCCTGCAGCCTATCGTAGCACTCTACAAAGGCGTACATCTCCTCGAGCGGCGCGTCGTGAGGGAATCTTCTGATGACTCGTCCTGCCGCCGCCAACTCATCGGGCATCTTGAGAGCCACACGCACAACATTCTTGTCAGTAGCTGGCGGCTCCGGCAAAATCTTGGCAGCTCGCCAGTGTTTCCACTGTTGACGAAGCTTCTCCAACAACGCCGCTTCTTCAGCTCTTTTCCGAGCCTTGGTCTCGGATGCTTTGGCCATGGCCGCAGCTTCCTTCTTTTGACGAGCCCGCTCTCTATCAATGGCCAGAGATCGCTCATAGGCGGAGTCTTGCTCGTTGCGTAGGCTCCTAGATACTTCTTGAGCAGTCCGCTCCGCTCGCACCCCGTCCAGATCAGAACCGTATTTTGCGACCGAATTTTGAAGTTCCGACAGGTATGTTGATGCAGGCATGGGGCCGACGAGGCGCTTAACGATGCCCATGCGGGTACTGCCTTCTTTAGGTGTTAGACACACCAGAGCGGTAAAGGGAAACTTTGTGCACGCATATTCGGAGGCCACTTGATAGGCCTCCGAGTCTAGAACGTTCCCTCCCCAAAGTATAATTTTATTGGTAGGATTTTTGAGGTAATCAACCACGCCTGGCGCCAGCAACGTGTCTCGAATGAAGGATACTGTGTCGTCGTGTTCTGGCGATAGCAAGACAACAAGAAGAAACTTGAGCTCTTTCTTGGCTAGATCATGAGCCTGCGCAAACCCACCCTCGTAAAAGGGAAGCTCACTTGTCCCGTATTCTTCGTCAAACTCGCGCTTAAAGCGAGCTGCGGTATCGCGGGGCATAAGCATCCGCCGACCACTTGTGTCCTTGAATCCTGACGTCATGCGACTGGTGACGGCTCGTGGTCGAATAGATGATGGCAAAAATGATAAAATGTACCAGAATGCACGACAAAGCGTCGATGCTGCTCGCCAACCCAGGCCAAAGGGGGCAAGGAGCAAGCCTATGAACCATGGAGATTGGTGTGTGATGGGCGCTTGCGGAACGATTCTCGGAGCTGGATCGGTCCGAGGTCGACCACCTGGTCTCGACGTGAAGCTCTCGGAAGCGAACAAGCTTTCTTGTAGGTTCTCGTGTCGTGCTGTCGTTCTGGGTACCTCCTGTTCGTCTAACGCTTCGGCTACAAGGTCAGGCCCTTCGCCGTCAAAGAACTTGGCGATTGCGATCTACTGACGACATTAGCCAACACGTCTTTCGGAATGCATCATAAATGCACGCGGGAAGAATCCCTAGTAGATCAAGCCCCTTACCTGGACATTCCATTGCGATCTCTGCAGCAGGGCAACGGCCTCTGGCGCTTCTTGGTTGGTAACCTGGGTGTACTGCTCGAGAGCTTCCTGTTGCGTTGGGGACAGATGACCTGTGCCATCTGTGGTGTCGGCCATGGCTAGAACTTGGGCCGCGGCGCGGCGGACGTGTCTGAGGTGTGAAACTTCAGCGCAGGATCATCTGCGATGACTGAATGCGATGTACTTGCTGTTGATTCTCAAGTTCAGGATTTCCGATACGATAGTGTGTTGTCAAAAGATTCCGAGGTTACTTGTTGGAGAGATGCTGTGCTAGGTAGGGGTTGGCCAGCTCGGGCGAGATGTCACAAAATAGTGGATCCTCAGTCAGCCCCCAACCCAAGGTTCGGAACAACTTGATCCAAATCGATGGAGTGTATCCTCTAAGCAGTATCTCATAGAACCCATCCTGCGCTGTCTTGAATGCTCTCGTTTTTTTACACGGAGCCCCGGCGAGAGCAACGAGTCATTTTATGTTTTGCAACACACCCTTACCCATCGGTCCGTAGGCATTCGCGTGGCTTTGTTCTCCTCTCGGTATGATCCACCGCGATACTCTCAAGACAAAGCTTCCAGCTGAAAAATTCCATCGGCGTGCAGATCAAATCAAGCAGTCAAAGAGCTAGCATACAGAGGTTCTAGGCCGGACTTCCGACCCCCAGATCAGGTACCGTTTACATCAGACTCTCGTATTCGAGGTACTTCGTCTTATGTTAAAAATTGCCCTTGACATCTCCGCATGGAGGTCGCATGCAGGTTGGAAGGCTGCCCCCGGTGTGTCCTCTCGACCAGTCAGAGATCGCAACGAAGCCTCCACCCCGCCTCTAGCGTCGAGAAAGACGGACAATGGCTCCGTCCGTCAACTTCCCAAGCCGTCCCGTCTCCAGAGTCCATGTCCATCTCCTCTGCCACCGCCGTGTCCTTCGCTCGACTCTCTTCGCCGATCTCAACTCCCCACTCATACGCACCATTATCAATATCAGACCACGAAGTCTCTCGTCATTGCATCTCCGTACATGGGCGCGAGGCCCCGGCATCAATTGAGCCATGGCAGATGAGTGCTACACCAAGGTACCCGCTACGCGCCCGTCCCTCATCATCGTGATCTTTGATCCACTGTAGCCTCACCCCCCCGCCATCTTGCAATGGCGACCCGACGATTGCCCGCTGGCGGTCCCCAGTGACACGTTCTGGCTTGTCGCGAGCACCCGCTGATGTGATGCAGACGCCGTAAAGTCCATCACAGGAGCTGGATTCGGCCTCCTCGCCGCTTGATTAGGTAGACAATGGCGGCTTTGCGATTCGCATCGTCAGATCTTCGGCGCCCAGCCGGCTCATCCCCAAGGCCAAAGGGGCGCGGTATGACAAACCCGAAAGACTCCATTCTTCTTCAGTTCCTATCGCCAAGGGAGCGTCCTCGACTGACATTTGGCATTGATCCAGCCGAGAACCGAGAAACGCTCTGCCGAAATGTCCTTATCTACGGCCATTGTCGATACGAAGACCAAGGCTGTACTTTCTCTCACGAACAGAATAAGAATAACGCGAACCACACAGATATGTAAGTTTGGAATTCTAGGATATGGACGGGATATTAGGCAATGCAAGATCCGCGACTTTGGTCCCTCTTGCTGTTCTATACATGTCTGCCTCACGTTTCAAGGCTAGGCGCGTATGCTGACTTGTTTGGCGACTCAGATCACGAAAAGCTCTCAATGTCGAATCTCCATCTTTCACTCCCTCCAGCCTGCAGAACTCGGCCAAGAAAGCTACCTTTTCCACGCAAGCCGCAAATGCGCCGACGTTCACACCCAGAGGCCTGGCAGGTACGAATCGAATCGATATATCGGTCTTTTGGTAACGGCACGAGACTAATCACATGATCAATTAGTTTCACCGGCAGCGAAAACGGACGCAGAGACGGCTCTATTCAACCCTGCCGCCATACGCGAATTTACTCCCCGCTTCGAATTGACCGCACAGGTATGGTTATGTGGTGGTGAGGGGTCTTGGTGCGTGGAAGACTGACCTCATTGATAGGCCACGACGAATGGCTCCAGCCAGGGCCAGGACGGGACCGTCAACTACGACCCATTTTCAATGGCCGCCGTCGGCCAGACTCTCACTGGCACTCACTTCAATCCATATGCTGACGAACATGCCATGGCTAGCGCCAGTGCGGGCTATTTTCCCGCCTCTGGTGCCTTCGCTCCTCCCCTCCAACCTCTCCAACACCATTTATATGCCCCCGTTGGCCCTCACAGAGATGACCTCATGCCATACCACCGAGTGGCGCACGATTTCTTCCTGCCGGACAAACTACGGGAGGAGATGCAGAAGAAATCCGAGGCGGCACTGCAAATCATGCCCAACTCGCAGCTCCCCCAAATGGAGAACTACCACTCCCTCGTGCCCCTGGATACGACGCATAGAAAGAATGCCAACATATTCGGCTATCCCAGCTGGGTTTATAAGGCTGTTTCATCCAAGACAGGTAATCTGTACTGTCTACGCAGATTGGAAGGGTTTCGGTTAACAAACGAGCACGCTATACGATCTGTCAAGGAATGGAGGAAAATCGACAACGCCAACGTGGTAACGATACACGACGCATTTACAGCACGCGCTTTCGGAGACAGCTCCCTCATATTTGTGCAAGAGTATCACCCCCTCTCAAAAACGCTCGCCGAGGCCCATCTTGTAGCAAACCCTGCCTCTTGTTCAGGACAGGGGACGCGCTTTCAAGCAAAGACGCCCTTGCCCGAAACCGTTCTGTGGGGATACATTTCGCAGATTGCGAATGCGTTGAAGTCGATTCACTCACTCAACCTGGCCGCGCGATGCATCGACGTCACGAAAATTATTCTCACCGACAAAAACCGTATCCGACTCAGTGCGTGCTCCATTCTCGACGTGGTTCAGTTCGAGGTGCGGCGTCCTGTCCAAGAACTTCAGCAAGACGATTTTGTCCAATTCGGCCGCACCATGCTCTGTCTGGCGACCAATGTTCTCCCCGCCCAACTCACCAATCTCAACGCCTCCATCGAGCAAATGAGTCGCTCGTATTCTGTCGAACTCCGCGACACCATCATCTGGCTCCTCACGCCCGCCCAACCCTCCGGCCAAAAGGGCATCGAAGAGTTCATCCGAGGCGTCGCCGGCCACATCATCAGCACCCTTGACCAAAGTCAACACCAAGCCGACGAACTCAATGCCGAATTATTTCGCGAGCTGGAAAACGGCCGCATTGCCCGCTTGCTCGTCAAGCTTGGCACCATCAACGAACGGCAAGAGTTCGATGGCGACAGGGCCTGGTCCGAAAACGGCGAGCGCTACATGCTGAAGCTGTTCCGAGACTATGTCTTCCACCAAGTAGACAGCAATGGGAATCCGACCCTCGATATGGGCCACATGCTGCGCTGTCTCAATAGATTAGATGCCGGCACCGACGACAAGATCTGCTTGACCAGTCGCGACGAGCAGACGAGCTTCGTCGTCAGCTACAAGGAATTGAAGAAGCAGCTGGCGAATGCGTTTGGCGAGCTGCAAAAGAGCAGTAAGTCGGGTAGGGGTGTCTAGCAGGCCCTTTATACAATGACGCCGACGCGGCGCTCAAAGAGTGCCCATATGTAGGTGTGGACGGGGGTGCGCGAGAACCAAATATGGGCGATGTGGCATGTTTCTTACTACAAGTTTAAACGACCTGACCGAGCACATCACGGTTTTGCGAACGAGAGTGGTGCCGAGAAGAGACAAGTCTTTTTTTTTTGGTTACAGAGTGCTATTGAGGTATCTCAAAGCTAGGCCGGTTCTCGAGCGATACAGGAAGACTTCGAAGAAGAATAAGAAAGAAAAAGAAGACCTCCCCAAAAAAAGAGGAAAAGAAGAAAAACAACGCGGAATAAGGCGTAGACACGCTCGACTGATGTACACTGATGATGAGTGATGGAGAGCTATTCCATGAGCGGGATTCAGTCAAGCGGGATTAGGGACACAGCTAGCAAGCCAGCGTAGCAGTGGTTGTAACCTACATGACCATAATAAATTCCTGTGATTTAAGGTTCAATGTAAAAAAATATAGTCATGTCTACTCGGGTGATGAAGGACACGGGGCGCTCTCATGTATTGCGTCGCATGAATCAATACACTATTCATCATTTCACATGCCCTCCATAGCGGCCCAATGTATCCATCCCACTTCTCGCTGCTCACTTCTTGAGCTTCCAGCTGGCCCCATGCGCTCTGCATTTCATTCCGTGGAGGGATTTACTTTCTCGTCGTCGCTCCTCCTCCTGTTGAGGTTCGCATTGCAAAGCAGATACACGGAAGATCCAGGCCGTACCAGTAAGTTCCTGCCGCAGCTCCCGCCGCTCATGACCTCTGAAAAAACGCGCATGAAGTGCTGCGACGAGGCCCTTTGTGGAGAATTCATGAAAGAGCCTCGGAAGATCGGGCATGACTATATATATATATCGTTTTTGGAGAAGGTGTTCTTCGGAGTCTTTATTCCTCAGGCGCTGCGAAAGGATTCGCAATCTGTTCACTTCCATCCACGGGTGAAATCACGACTAGAAGTGTCCCGCGTGCGACGACAAGGCCAAGTGGTCGGGTTGCTTCGTTGCCTTCTTCATCTATCGGGGCCGGCATCGTTAGCATGACAAGGCTCCTCCTATAGAACCGAGATCGATAGACCACGTCGCGTAAGAAGCGACATGGTATCTACAACCAGGTTGTTGTAGCGAAGAAGCTGCATCTTGGCGACACAATTTCATGGCAAGGGCCATCTAAAAGGAGGAAAAGAAAGCAAAGGACCACTAACCTCTCACTGTCTCCTTCACCTCATCCAGCACCAAATTCATCAGCGCATCATAGCCCTTCAGCGTCCCCGTCACTTCTCTGCCACCGTTGAATTTGACCGTAATTTCTTTGTCCATGTACTTGGCCAAGTCGAGAATGTTTTCCTTCTTGGGCTTCTCCGGCTTGTCGCCGCCTGCGTTGCCTGCGCCGCTGCCTCCTCGGCCGCCGCCGCCGCGGCCACCGCGAGAATTGCCGCCGCCTCTGCCACCTCGGTGGGCGGGCCGGTCAGACATTTTATCTGATTGGGGGGAGAGTATTTCTGTGCTCGTAGGGTGAGGGAGAATTGGCGCGCGCGAGGGGGGTACTGGCGCAGAGAGAGAGACGTTTATGACGAGAAGAGCGACGCGGTTTGACGGTGAAGGTGCTACTATGTATGTACATACCTTACCGTTTGTCTTGATGCTTTCTAAATGGGGATTAGCGCGGCGGGCGGTGAGCTTGGCGGGGAAGTGCGCAAAAAGGGAGCTTGGGAGTTGGAACTTGGAACTTCAACTTGACAGGCTGGATATTTTTTTGGAATAAGATGGTACGAATGACCATGCTCTATATTCTATGGATATGAATGTACATGATACATACGTTACACATACGGGGCGTAGGTAATAGAGTCATGAACGAGTTACTTCCTTCGCCCCGAAGCGCACTGTAGGCGTATCGTTTGTGTGCTGCTCTTTTTATTGTCGTTTTTGCTGATAAGTACAGAGCGCTGCTAAGCCCATCAAGATGCTTGTTCGCGACATACATGCCTACCAGGTACATAGGTAGGTACTGTACCTAAGGTAAGTCACAAAGAATGGCATCACCCTAGACCGCAATGAAGGTAAATTGGTGAGAAACTCGAGGATCTACATCAGCGAGGACATCATGCGGCGACGAGGTGCTATACGACCTGGCACCTAGGTAGGTAGGTAACGAGCTCAGAGGATTAGGCCGCGAGGCACCGAGGAAGCTACTTGCTCTTAATGATATCCTCGTGTGTGTCTATGCATTCAAACTGATTTGGCCGATAAGGCAAGAGGCAAGAGGCAAGAGAGCAAGAGAGCAAGAGGCAACAGTGCAAAAGGATGAACGAGGTCACAAAACGCAACATCTGCGATCAATGCTACTGCAGCCACTAGGCATGCGTGTCTGAATGCACGCGCTGTGATGAGCGATTCCAACATGACTTTCAAATCGGTCAACCAGCTCCCCGTGGAAGTCATCATGCGTCTGTTCATGATACGAAGTCCTAAAGGTCTTGTTGGTATTGGGGCCGCTCCGGTATAAACAGCCTAGCCTTTGACGAGTTCGGTGGAAGTTCTGCTGCAATGAGCTTAGCGGTTTCGAGGCTTGGATGAGCCATGCGAACTTGACTCTGGAACCCCTGCGTAGAAGAGTTGGCTGATGATCGCGGATATTCTGGAAACCCATATTCCAGTCATTGTTGATCGGCGGTGTCGCTGAGATCTGTTGAGATTGAGAATCATCATCAGGTGCGTAAGCGACAAGTCACATGATGCTGATTCATCCGGGCGGGATGGCCACCCGCTAGCGGCTTCTAAAAAAGTTCCTAGTTCCAACTGTCACTCTGCCACAGCCTGTGCTCACTGCTCTCTGGCGGGAAAATTTTGACAAGATTTCGAACCTCGACTTTGCGCGCGTCATCTCGACCCACCGTCACTACCAGACCTCACCACCTTCGAACTTACGACACACGACGCCGACACATGGCATGCATGATGCGACACACATTTCACACTATACGAAATACGACATAGAGCATACGGAACTCAACATTAAGAATCGAGAATCGAGCACCGCAATCAACAATTGCGCCTTCATCCGGTGTCTGGTCAACTCAAGGAGCACACGCACGGCGCGAGAGGAGATCGATTGCCTCGCGACAACGGCAGGCGTAGCCCCCAATGGCCAAAGCACAGCCTGCCGCGAATGGAGCGGCAGGCTCTGACGAACGAGACCCTCTCAACAAAACACATGCGGCCGCCGAGCATTCCGCCCTAATACAGTCCCGCGAGACTGGAGATGTGCTACCGGATGATGACCTCCGTTCAAGCAGCAAAGTCAAAGCATTGCCCTTTGCCAAGTCCTGGGTCCACATGCTGGCTGGAGGGTGCGTCGTCGTCGTCCCCTGACATGGTTCTCGTTTCGATTCTGGCAGACCTCCGTGGGATACAGCTGACAGCAACTGCGTGGCAGAGTCGGAGGTATGACTGCAGCCACAGTCACGGCGCCGCTCGATGTGCTCAAGACGAGGTTACAATCCGACATCTATCAAGCTCAGCTACGCGCTGCGCGACTAGCAAAGGGCCAAGTCACGGCAGGACTGAACCCAGCGAGGGCGGCAATGTATCATCTGAGGGATACGCTGGATATTTTGGGCACAGTATACCGAAACGAGGGATCCAGGGCTCTTTTCAAGGGCCTTGGTCCTAATCTTATAGGCATTATCCCTGCCCGAAGCATCAACTTCTTTGTCTACGGGAATGGCAAGCGCGTCATTTCGGAGTACTGGAACCGTGGCCAGGAAGCGCCCTGGGTGCACCTGATGGCGGGCGTGGCTGCCGGAGTGGCCACATCAACGGCAACGAATCCCATCTGGATGATTAAGACGCGGCTGCAGCTCGACAAGAATGTATCGGAGCGCAGCGGCGGCGCCATGCAGCGACAATATCGCAACAGCTATGATTGCGTGCGCCAGATTATCCGCGACGAGGGTCTACAGGGTTTATACAAGGGGTTGAGTGCCAGCTATCTCGGGGTGGCCGAGTCGACGCTGCAGTGGATGTTGTATGAGCAATTCAAGGCATCGCTTGCCCGACGAGAGGAGCGTATTGAGCGTAGCGGGAGGGATAAGACTTGGTGGGATCACACGGTGGATTGGACTGGAAAGGGGGTTGCCGCGGGAGGCGCAAAGCTACTCGCGGCTGTTTTGGCGTATCCTCACGAGGTAAGTGAACCGTTACTTCTACCACTTTGTCGGCGATCGCTTGCATGCGGAGAGAGAGGAAGAGCGCACAATTTATATACGAGCCAAGAAAGATTGGTATGGCATGGCGGCTAATTGCATGTGCGCCGCAGGTCGCCCGTACTCGTCTTCGGCAGGCACCCGCAGACGGCGGTCGTCACCGATACACAGGGCTAGTTCAATGTTTCAAGCTCGTCTGGAAGGAGGAAGGATTCATCGGACTCTACGGCGGCTTAACACCACACTTGATGCGAACGGTACCGAGTGCTGTCATCATGTTTGGTATGTACGAGGGCATCCTCCGATTATTCAACACGCCTGCGTAAACGCGATAGGCGCCGAACTGTACACTACAAAGTTGTCCAGAGCCGGGCGACAACGAAGCGAGCGCGGTCCCGACCTGTTGAATGTGCCACTTGCGTTATGCACTGCGTACTCTTATCTTATGCGAATGCATCCATTTTGTATACTACTAGGGATCAAGACGACAGGAACTATTATCCATAGAACTCGCTGGAAAGAAGGGGAAAATAAAGGTAAAACAATGGGATAGATGTCTGCGCATGACCTGTAAGGACTCAGAGTGTTCTTCCACGGAAGGGGTAGGCAGAATCGGCGTAATTTCTTTCTTTATTTTTTGTGCATGACATATGCACTAGGATGGGTAGAGTACATGTACATACGTGTATAATGCGAGGACTTGAATGAGGGCCATCTGTAATAGATACATAGATGATTCTGTTTACCACGCATCAATCAACAATCAACTTTCTGAACCATCACCCAAGCTGTCGGGACCGGATTAGGTTGCAACGGTCAAGGCGACAGCGGTCCTCACATCATACATGCACTACACGATATTCCCGTCAATATTTTGAGGGTTTCAAAGTTGACTTAGTAGATTTCACTAATTAACCATCACGATGACCCTTCAAGAAGCTGAAAGGCGATGCGATGAAGCGCGACAGTATGGATGTATCGGAAGAAGTAACAGGTTTCCCGACACTT
>SRQL01000211.1:0-41226 GCA_018360575.1 Claviceps sp. LM454 group G7
CAAGTCAAGCTTGCCTAGAATGCTGAGGAGGGGACCAAGTTGCTTGACGAGGTCCTGTAAATCCAACTGGCCAAGCTCGCTGAGAAGAGGAGCCGCGCCCTTGATCAACGCCTGAGTCTCGTCCACAAATTCACCAGAAAGCAGTTTCTCGGCATTGCCCAAAAGACTGACAATGCCTCGAACACTGTTTTCGGTCAGCAGCGGCTGGAGTGCATTGAGCAAGCCAGCGAAGTCAACCTTGCTGAGCATGCTCAGTAGAGGACCAATTTGCTTGATGAGATCTTGCAGATCTAACTTGCCGAGCTCTCCAAGTAACGGGCCGGCACCCTTGATCAGGGCTTGGGTCTCGTCAACAAATTCCCCAGAGAGCAGTTTCTCAGCATTGCCCAAGAGATCAACGATGCCTCGAATGCTGTTTTCCGTGAGTAGCGGCTTGAGGGCATTGAGCAAACCCGCAAGGTCGAGTTGGCCAAGGCTCTTGATTAATGGTTCGACTTGGTTGATGAGATCTTGGAGATTGAGCTTGCTGAGTTCGGCAATCAATGGAGTGGCACCCTTAATCAGGACTTGCGTGTCATCGACGAATTCGCCAGTGAGAAGCTTTTCCGCGTTGCCGAGAAGTCCGACGATACCGTCCACGCTCTGCTTAGTCAAGAGAGGCTTGATAGACTCGACCAGGCTGGGGAGATCAACCTTGCCTAGTGCACTCAGAAGGGGAGCAAGTTGCTTGAGAAGGTCCTGGAGGTCAAGTTGGGCTAAAGCATCAATCAGAGGACCCGCCTTGCCAACGAGACCCTGCGTCTCCTCCACAAACTTCTTACTCAACAAGAGCTCTGCGTTACCAAGGAGACTAACAATGCCCTTGATGCTCTCGTCGGTGAGTAATGGACTGAGTGCCTTGAGAAGGCCAGCAACATCGACCTTGCCGAGCTCGTCGATGATCGGGCCAACCTGATCAAGCAATTTCTGGAGGTCGAGTTTACCGAGAGAACCGACAAGAGGGCCAGCAGACTCAACGAGACGCTGCGTCTCGTCGACGAATTTCTTGCTCAGTAACGATTCCGCATTGCCAAGAAGGCTGACGATGCCCTTGACGCTATCGCTGGAAAGAAGGGGTTTAACGGCATCAAGTAGGCTGACGAGATCGAGTTGAGACAACTCCTTGAGTAGAGGGCCGACTTGGTCGATCAAGGACTTGAGATCGAGATCCTTGAAACCGCTTAGAAGAGGACCTGCCCCTGCAACAAGCGACTGTGTCTGCTGAACGAAGTCCTTGGTGAGCAAGCTCTCGGCGTTTGTCAGGAGTGGCTGTACTGATTTGATGAGCCCAGCGAGATCGATCTTGGAAAGTTCCTTGAGAAGAGGACCGACTTGGTCGATCAAGGACTTGAGGTCAAGATCCTTGAAACCGCTCAGAAGAGGACCGGCCCCTGCAACAAGTGATTGAGTGTTGTCGACGAAATCCTTGGTGAGCAAGCTCTCGGCGTTCATCAAGAGCGGCTGTACTGATTTGATGAGCCCAGCGAGATCGATCTTAGAAAGTTCCTTGAGGAGAGGGCCGACTTGGTCGACCAAGGACTTGAGGTCAAGGTCCTTGAAACCGCTCAGGAGAGGACCGGCACCGGCGACAAGCGATTGGGTGTTGTCGACGAAATCTTTCGTGAGCAAGCTCTCGGCGTTTGTCAGGAGTGGCTGTACTGATTTGATGAGTCCAGCAAGATCGATCTTAGAAAGCTCCTTGAGCAGAGGGCCGACTTGGTCAATCAAGGACTTGAGATCAAGATCCTTGAAACCGCTCAGAAGAGGACCGGCCCCTGCAACAAGCGATTGGGTGTTGTCGACGAAATCCTTGGTGAGCAAGCTCTCGGCGTTTGTCAGGAGTGGCTGTACTGATTTGATGAGCCCAGCGAGATCGATCTTAGAAAGCTCCTTGAGCAAAGGGCCGACTTGATCAATCAAGGACTTGAGGTCAAGATCCTTGAAACCGCTGAGGAGAGGACCGGCGCCGGCGACAAGCGACTGGGTGTTGTCGACGAAATCCTTCGTGAGCAAGCTCTCGGCATTGGTCAGGAGCGGCTGTACTGATTTGATGAGTCCAGCGAGGTCGAGCTTGGAAAGTTCCTTGAGGAGAGGGCCGACTTGGTCGACCAGGGACTTGAGGTCGAGATCCTTGAAACCACTCAGAAGAGGACCGGCCCCTGCAACAAGCGACTGAGTGTTGTTGACGAAATCCTTGGTGAGTAGAAGCTCGGCATTGTCCAGCAATCCGGCGATACCCTTGATGCTGTCGCCTGCCAGCAATGGCTTGATAGCATCGTAGAGTCCAGCAAGATCGACCTTAGAGAATTCCTTGAGGAGCGGGCCGACTTGATCGACCAAGGACTTGAGGTCAAGATCCTTGAAACCACTCAGGAGAGGACCGGCCCCTGCAACAAGCGATTGAGTGTTGTTGACGAAATCCTTTGTGAGCAAGCTCTCGGCGTTCGTCAGGAGTGGCTGCACTGATTTGATGAGCTCAGCAAGGTCCAGCTTGGAAAGCTCCTTGAGGAGAGGGCCGACTTGGTCGACCAAGGACTTGAGGTCAAGATCCTTGAAACCGCTCAGAAGAGGACCGGCCCCTGCAACAAGCGACTGGGTGTTGTTGACGAAATCCTTGGTGAGCAAGCTCTCGGCGTTCGTCAGGAGTGGCTTTACTGATTTGATGACTTCACCAAGGTCCAGGTCGCCGACTTGTTTCAAAAGGGGACCGAGCTGGTCGAATAGTTTCGATAGATCAGCCTTGGATAGACTCTCAATCAGAGGGGAGGCGCCCTTCAAGAGGGTCTTGATATCCGATACCGTGTCGTTGCCCAGCAAAGTCACTGCACCGTTAACAATAGTAGGTAGATTTTGTAACAATGGATCAAGAGACTTGACCTGGCTATTGAGGTTCAAACCCTTCAACAGGTCGACCAAAGGCGACACCTCCTTGAAAAGAGACTGCGTCTCGTTGACGAAGCCCGATGTCAACAGCCCGGCGCCGTTGCTAAGTAAGGTGCTAATGTTCTCGATATTCTTCTGCGTCAACAGGCTCATAAGAGGTTTGATCAGGCCGCCGATGTCAATGTCACCGATTTGTCCGACAACCTTATCTAAGTTGAGCTTGCCGAGTAATTCCACGAGTGGCAATGCGTTGTTTAGAAGCTTTCTGATTTGGCTGGGCACGGGTGTTTTTATCGTTGCGTCCAGGTTGATGACGACATCATGCAAAGCTGACAAGAACTCTGGGGTCAAAATGGTGTCAAGAGTTTTGAGCAACGATGATATATCTTTGCCGACGGAAAGCAGATCTGGAAGACCGCTGACACCGCCGGTGAGGCCACCGGTGAGATCGCTTAGCAAACTATTTTGCTGTGGGCGAGATGCTGAGCCGGAGCTGCTGCTGGAACTGCTGCTGGTACTCCCTGACGATTTGGTCTGGTTGGTGGCTCTGGTGTGCAATGCTCTGGCTTGCATTGCTTGTAAGGCTTGGTTCGTCTTTAAGAGGCCATTGAGTTCTGTTAATGCTTCTGAGAGATCTGATCGGGGTACTAAAGCGAGGTTGTGTTTTGCCAATATCTGATCGAGATCCAATTCGGGCGGACTTCGACTGTCGGGTCTGTCATCGGCAACGAGGCCCAGTGGCATCAAAGACGCAACGAAGAAGGATGAGAACCGCATCCTGGTGGTGTTGTTGAGCGCTTACTCGAAGGTGCGCTTAGAACCTCTGAGGTGTCGATTGTCGACGTGAAGCCAAGAAAAGCGTTTACACGACACAACGAAATGACCGTATTGATCAATGCCGGGATATGATGCCCGGAGCAATACGGAAGCGATCCTGGGGAGAGATTGTTCAATATGGGTTCGTCCTTGGGTGGATAGGGAGGCCTTGCTTCTCACATGAGCAGAGATCGGTTCAACAGCGCAAGCCTCGGCGGATGGGTGGCGATCAAACAGAAGGAATACCGTCATGAATCCTGTCCTCCGCGTTGTCCGCCACCATAGTAAATAGGAAACCTGGGTCCAGTCTGCTTTGCCTTTGACTTATCGCCTCCAGCTCCATCTCGGTTCACTCATCGTACCCGGCCCTTGCCAATCTCGACTGCTCGCGCACGGCCGGGGGCCCCAGTTTGAATGGAACCAAACTCGCAGGAATGTCTTCCTCTGGGCCTAGCAACGGGCTACTGGGATGGACTCAGTGGAGATCGGATGCGGCGAGGAACTATTCGGCTCCAGACCCTCAATTATCAGTTGAACCATTTTAGCGTGAAGCGCTCATCGCTCCTGTTTGACGTTAACCACACCCCGCAACGGGAGACGAAACTCAACGTGGCAGAGATGGCGACGCAGCGAAGGGGCTTGTGCTTCCGACTGCCGGTTGTCGAGTCAAGCACTTACTGCACTTACTGCACATTCGCCGTTTACAGATGCGCAAACGGTTTTAAGAAACCTCTCGGATCGACAAAGCCTGTGCCGACTGGGGGTCCTAGTCAATCCGATGGATATTAGGCAATTTTTTTTGGGTCCCTAGAACGGGCACCCTCGCAGACCTACCTGACAGGCTGACCCGGGCTCGGACTTAAACGAAACAATAGCCCGGCACACTCAACTGAATGTCCTGACTCCTACGTTGAATATCCTACATTTCCTGTGGCGGTTTCTGGGGTCTCAAAGGCCTCTTCAGTACGGTGTCCCCCGAACTATCTTCGAATGAGCGGCTTGTCCTTGTGAACACTACGATCTTGCATCGTGGCCACCCAACTTCACAGCAGCACTATGGCGACGCCGCCGTCAAGAACAGCAAGGCCAGCCGCTGCTGTTTCTGCGACTGGAGCTCGTGGAGGTGCGAATGGAAATGGCGCCGATACACAAAGTAACACATCTTCAAATGATCATATACACGACAAGGCCGCGGGTTCGGTCTCATCGAAGCGACAGAGGGTACGGCGGCATTGTGGGCGGTTTTGGTTATGGTACCTGATTGCTGCGATAGTCTTCTTGGCTATATTTTTGCCGATTCTGTAAGTCAATCATTTTTCGTTCCAGTACAAATCTTAGGCTAATGAATACATACAGCTTCAAAGTCATAGTCCCAGCTATCGTTCAGTCAATCATGAACTCGCAAAATTTGCCAATGGAGGGAGGCAGCCTGGAGGTCGTATCCGCAACGCAGTTCAAACTCGCGATCAACACGAGTCTGGATGCACCATTACCAGCAAGATTGAGTGAATTCTCGGTCGATTTGTACAATAAAGAAACAAAGCCTTTTTCGCCATTCACCAACCTTACCATTTCCGGACAGAAGATAAATGGCAACACGAAGCTTATCATTCCGTCGCAAGTGGTCACCATCAAAAATGAAGCAGAACTTGATCGCTGGTTCGATCAAGTGTTTGACCTCGAAACTGTTGATTTGTCTATAACTGGCCGACCAACTGTTCACCTTGGTGCGCTCTCGTCAACGCCAGATTTGGACAAAACCACCTCGATGCCGGGCCTCAATAGACTTTCTGGATTTGGTATCATGGACTTGAAGGTCGTTTTTCCTCCGGATAGTAATGGCAATAACATCAAAGGGACAATCAACATACCTAACGCCGGTGCCCTCGCACTCTACTTCGGCAACATCACGTTCGATATCTACTCCGGTAGCACAAAACTTGGTTACATGACCACGTACGAAGTATTACTCAATCGTGGCAACAACACTCTGAATTGGGACGGGAGCCTCGACCTGCCCACTGTGGCGAAGAACATTGGTCCAATCTTGGCGAGCCAAAAGGACGCCCTGAAACGCGGCCAAGTCGAGTTTAACGTCATCGGTACGAAAGTTGTGGTCAATGGGGAGAGAATTCCCTACATTGAACAGGTTATCGGAAGGAAGCCCCTTGTTTCGATCATGCCTGTTATTGCTCTCGTGAGTGATGTGTTGGGCGGTTTTCTAGGTGCTGGCGGTGGTGCTTCCATCGCCGACGCAGTTGGAGATGTGGTTGGAAACAATACGTTCCTTCAAAACGTCATCAGCAACTACAATAAGACACAAATCGCCAAGACGTCAACGAAGCCTACATCATTGACTAAAAGGGCACCGAATCCAAAGGACGCCCTGATGTGGAATATGCTGAAAATGGGCTTAAGAATGAAGCTCAATCAAGCAAGCATCTGAGAGTTTTCACACAAACCAGCGAGATGATATGATGCCATGACAATGATTTTCAGAGCACGGGAAAATGACTGTGACCGCAAGACCTGTCTCAATTTTGGAATACCCGCGGTCACTGGAAAGGGCGTTTACTATCATGATTATAATTAATTGTACATAAGACATTGCATAATCACACCAATTCTTTAATAATAAGATGCACACACAAAAGTTGAGCAAAGTGCTCAAGGCGCCGCTTGTACGTTGTTAATCACTTCCCAATTACCAAATGGCGATCATCTTCTACTTGTCACACCAAGAGCGAAAAAGTCACCTGCCCCAGCTTTGTTGTCTAGATCTTGCACCAAGGCTCAAAGGAAGGCTGGGAGCCATTTCGCATAATGGCCGTGTAACTTAATTGGTTCATTGTAACGGTCTTTCTTAGCCCGATATCACAAACGGGAATTGTCATCTAAGTAAATGAAAATGTACCTGAAAGCCCGGCACCCCGCGCTTTGTTTAAAGTCATGGGGCTTACCGGAGTATTGGATGATCTACCCAGCCTCTTTGGACTAATGTTAGGCTAGGCTTCTTGGAACATCACCGAAAGCGTAGCCGCAAGAATTTTGGTCGTTTTCCATAGAGATTCCATGCCCATAGTATGAGAAGGCCAGGTTCCGAGCTGCGTATGCCAAGGAGAAATGACAGTTCTTGTTGCCCCAAACATGTCCAACGTGATCCTACGAAGTACATAGCGAGTCTGTCTCTATGTCCGTGCGTGAACTAAGCCTACTCTAGTTGGCAAGATTCATTGATGAACAACGGCGCTCAATTTACTCCGCTTTACTTGTCTTCGGCGTTCGCCACTCGCCCCTGCATACGACGATTTGTACCAGTTGATCACCGCGACCGTCGGCCGCACCCGACCACCACCCAAGTATGTACAGATACAAACGCTCGGAGTCTTCAAATCGCCTGAACGGTAGCCCCGAGCTTCGCCACGTGAAACATACTTGCAGCCTTGCATATCTAGGTAGTTCGGTGGACAGACCAAAGCGCAAATACCTAGGTAGACAGACACCCATGAGAATTTAACCAGTAAATCCGTAATTGCATGGTTATTTTGACCTTTGAGATCTACTTCCGACTGTTTCTTCTTCTTGTATTGAGGAGAGCTGAAATCATCACGTTGAGGTGGCAAGCTTGGTTGACATGCGGCGGAGGCAATGAGATCTTTCTCAATCCAGACTCTGACCCTGATTTGCCTCACCGGCTCTCACCGGCCCTAATAAGCGACCCTGCCTACCTGCCCCAGTAGCCAACGTGGCTGCCAAGACATGCAGCTGAGATGGGGTCCTTTTTGTTTCTTTTTGGAATTCGATTTTGCTTTTCTACGGGAGTAAACAGAGAGAGAGGGGGTGACGTGGGGTGGGGTGGCCATCGCACAGTTTCTTTTCCGTTCTTAATTCTCAAACGGAGTCAAACTTCACCCCACGGCTGGGCCGAACTGGATCGAGCTCGAATCAGCCAGATCGGGCAAACGGCTATTATCTAACCATTTTTGGAAGTTAGCTTGAACCGATTTGTCGGCGGTCGCCACACGCGAGCGCCGCATCCCGGCGGCAATCGAGCTCATGATGAATCCCCCTCCACTAAAGTTTTCAAGCGCAGCAACATCCGTAAGCCGAAAAATACCAGGACGCGCCCTCAACTTCTGCTTTGAAACTCCGTCTGCCCCGGCCCCCGGGCATCATGTTTACATACCTACCTGTGAACTTTCTCCAACACAGGCGTTTGTCTAAAAGTCCAGCCGGTCAGACAATGTGTCACTCCAGTTAAGCATCCCTGTGCCTGGCGCACGTGTCGCCTCGTCTTGCATGAAACTTGTTCATGTGTGTGCATGTGAGCATGGGTGTTTATCTCCCGCAGTCCAGGGCCACGGGGTTTCGGGTCCGGCACCGAGCGGTCTCGGGCTACATAGCGGGTTCGTCTCAAATGGGAAGTTGACGTTGGTTGTTGCAAGCGGGAAAATGTACTCAATGGGGATGGTGTCTGCCACGTCAGGCCTTTGACATGCGTCGATACTTAAAATTTAGAGACATCGGACATCTTGCCATTTGTGTCTCATGGAACCTAGTTATCTGCATTCTGTCGAGCAATGAATGCACAATAAGTCACGCGAGTCACACGTGCTACGACTTACGAGCAGTCGCATGGAAAGGGTAAGCTGTTTGACATCTACAAATCCTCACCGCCATGTTCGATTAGCGGCGATTACGGAGACTTTTATTCACATGTATCTCACGCAATATTTCGTTCGCTGGGTCGATTGACCCATTTACGAGTTCTGCATTTTGTTTCATTTGGGGGCCAGATGCACCTCCGGCCACAACCGGTCGGACGCTTGTCCTGTAAAGAGCTACCACAGCGAGTTTCGCAAACAGAGACGTGATTGACCATGTATGGTCCAGCTTCTCTCATGTGGCTTTCAGTATTCCGTATTCTGCAACTGCAGCGTATTAAGGATGTTGTTCCTGAAACTATTACCGCAGTTACGACGTGCACGGTGCCGGTTTCACGCTTCAAGTCGCAAAGGGCTTGAGTGTTTGTACTCGCTTTCGTCAATGCTGTAACTAAGATTGCACGTCAGCCTCGACCCCTCTATTCATAGACTTTTATTTTACTCTACAGAATGTCCCTTGATGGTCGAAAATATGCTGGCCAGACAATGCTAAAGATGAGGATGGGCTTTATCATGTCACTGATATATTGACAGGGGACACTGATGACTTGACCATGTAGTATTCATGAACGCCTCCGCTGTTCCTTTACTATCAGAGTTTCAGACGTTCACAGCAGAAGGTATAGCGTTGAGCGCTCAAAGGAATTGACTCAAGGACGGTACTCAAATTCGGCGTCTGACACTGTAGACAAACCTGAAACGTAAAGTTTTCGCTCCTTCGGTGTATAGTGGATGAGTATGCAGATCAGTCCATTGTCTTTCGAGCTTTTGTCGGCCAAAAATCAAGCCCAGACAGCGATTTCAATTGGGCTTTAGCTCAAATTCTGCAGTTTGTCACTTTTTCATCTTTAGAACCTTGTTCCTCAACTTAGTTATGTTTGCTGAGGCCGTTGCATTCTCAATTGGCAAATGGACTAGGGTAGCTTACGAAGTTGCGCTGAGTAATGAATTGTTGATCATGAATTCATGATCCTCACGGGCACATGCAACTTCAGCAAGAGACACGTGATCCACGACTGGTGTTGCTGTGACCAAAAAGTGAGATATGAAAAAAAAAAAGAGTTCTCATGACATCGGGTTGTACACTGACGAGACACGAATGACAATAGAGTTCAAAGTCGTCATTTGCAGAAACGACCAACTCCACCAAAATCACATGGCGTGGCTGATTACGTGATTGTTGGTGCGCCACTCACAGCAAGAATGTACCTAAGGTAGCCTTCGTATTCGATCATAGCAAGCCAAGATCTCCACTCCGACACGAAAGAGAAATTTCCTTCTCGCAGTTCAGCAAAGCATCTTCATTCTCTTTCCTCTCAGCCGTCAATCTCTCTCTGCAGGGCAGGAGCAAATAACAAAAACCGCACGAAGAGAAGTCGCCCAACGATTTACGAGATGCGGTGCCGAGTGCAGCAACTCGCATCCAGCACAGGGTGCGTAGCACGCCGGCCGCTCGCGCGATGCTTTGCTACAGTGTCACCTGTGATATCCGCGTCCAAGTCGCACAAGATAGTAGTGGTCGGCGCCGGAACCGCTGGCCTTGCCATCAGCCACCAGCTCTTGCGTTCTGGGAAATTCAACAAGCAAGATATTGCTATCGTCGAGCCCTCCACGTGGCATCACTACCAGCCCGGGTGGACTTTAGTTGGGGGCGGGCTGAAAAAGAAAGAGAATTTGCGCAGAACAATGAACGAGCTGATAGACTCGAGACTCGGCTTCTACAAGTCAAGCGTCGCAGCAGTGGCTCCTGAGGACAGTTCCGTGACGCTCGCAGATGGAGCCAAGCTGAGTTATGAGCACTTGGTGATTGCACCCGGTCTGAGTCTCGATTATGGCAGTATCGCTGGCCTTACCGATGCGCTACAAAATGCGGACTCTGACGTCTCAACAATCTACAATTACGATACGTGCGACAAAGCATTCCGCAGCATCGAAAAGCTGTCTTCAGGGACAGCCATCTTCACCCAACCTGCCGGTGTGATCAAGTGCGCCGGTGCACCTCAAAAAATCATGTGGCTCGCACTCGACTACTGGAAGCGAGCCGGCTTGTATTCACCCAACAATCCTGAAGCATCCCCCATCAAGATTGGCTTTGCCACCGGCCTGCCCGCCATGTTTGCGGTACCCAAGTATGCAGCCAAGCTGGAAGAGCTACGAAAGGAGAGGGGCGTCGAGGGGTTGTTCCAACATGACTTGGTGGCTATAGATGGAAACAAAGCTACTTTCGCGAGGCCGAACGGAGAAGAAAAAGTGACCAAGTCCTTTGACATGCTGCATGTCACGCCAAAAATGGGACCACCGAAATTCATCAAAGAAAGCGCTATTGGTAACGATGCCGGCTACGTCAACGTAGACGACCACACCCTCCGCCACAAGAGGTATCCCAATATCTGGTCCGCCGGTGATGCCTCCAGCCTGCCGACGTCCAAGACTGCCGCGGCCGTGACGTCAGAAGCACCAGTGCTTGTTCGGAATCTGATGCAGGTTCTCGATGGCCGTGAACCGGATGCCTCCTACGATGGATACACCTCCTGCCCTCTATTGACCGAATACGGCAAGGTCCTTCTTGCAGAGTTTAAATATGGTGGCGAGCCGAAAGAGACGTTCAAGAACTGGCTTGGAATCGACCAGGTCGAGCCACGCCGGGCCTTCTATCATCTCAAGAAGGACTTTTTTCCGTGGGTCTACTATGCGTCTATGGTGAAGGGGACTTGGGGCGGTCCAAAGGGGTGGATCAACTGAGGCTGCCTGGCCTGATCATGAGGTGTCAAGGCGTACAGTACAGACAATGGACGTTAGCGTTTGGATACCCATAAATATCTGTGCTTTTCTTCTTTTCTTTTCCCACCAAATTCCCCATCACAGCTTTTATTAGTGCCTCAGACCAGATTAATTGACTCCTGGATGAGCAGCAGTTTGGTTACGATATTCTGACTATTATACGATACATCATCTTACCGTCCTCAAGCAGACCTCGCTTCCAGAGTGCAGCTCATAGAACATATCTGAAGTTCGGTCCATAGTTTTCAACTGCATGTCCTTCATCGCCATTATCGCCAGACACATCACTATGCTTTTTGTCGAGCTCTCTGTTCTCCCTTGCGAGGATAGTCCGCAAAATAATAGCCAGCACAGCAACGAAGAACATAAAGGCAGCGCAAATGCTGTGTCCCCGTACGTAGTCCGGCCGCTCGCTCAGTGGATATGATCTTGTCCCCAGCAACGGTCCACATTGGCCAACCAAGTTGAGCAGGACAATCCCAGCGCCACGTCTCTCGTCGCTTCCTTGGTTGTTGAGCACCCAAGGTATGATATTCGCAATGGTGGGGAACGCGCCCATGGCGGCAAAAAATACCCCCACGTACCTGACACCAGTGTGTCTCCCGATCGCCAGCATAAGATATCCCATGCCGCCCAGAACCGCTAAGCTGATGACGAACAAACCGCGTTGGCGACTTCGATCAGCAAAGAAAGCTGTGACTATTGTAACGAGAAAGGCTGCGAAATACGGAGGAGCGGATAGTCCCTGGGACGTCAATCCGGAATAGCCTGGAGCGAGTTAGAAATTGAGATAGATTTCCAAATTGACTACGTCTTTTTCGAGTACTTACCCATGTCTTTGAGAATCGTAGGAAGAAAAACCGGCAGCGAAGAATAAGAAACGTTGCAAGAGAAGTACATAAGTGCGGTAAGCCACACCTTGACATCCAACAATGTGAGAAATGTATCACGCCAGTTGATTGTGCCCACACGCTCCGTTTTGCCGACCTGCTTGACTTGCCGAGCTAATGCCACGCGCTTCTCGTCATCGGTCAAGAACCATGCATCGTGTGCGCTATTGGGCATGGCAAAGTACGACACAACGGCCATGACTAAGACCGGTAAACCTTCAACGAGAAACAACAAGCGCCAATTGGCGATGCTCACGTGTCCAGAGGTGATAGCATATGCCAAAACTCCGGCAAAGCACGTACCCAGCGGTGCAGCAGAGAAAAATATAGCAACTCGCAATCCTATTTCGCTCCTCAAGTAGAAGAACGACAGAAGATAGATGGAGCCAGGGCCAAATCCGGCTTCAAACAACGCAAGAAAAAAACGACAGGCCATGAGGGCGGACCATGATTGAGCAGCTGCTTGCGCTGTTGCCGCAATGCCCCAACCCGCGACGAGAATCGCAACCCACACGCGGGCCTTGAGGACCTTGTGAACGATGATGAGAGGCTCAAAGAGGATGTAAGCAATGTAGAAAATGGTCAATAGCCACTCGTATTGATCGCTGGAGAGATGCAGATCATGTTCCATGCCGGCAATGCGAGCATTCCTAAATCGATGCTCTTTGTTTCAGTCTTTTAGGCCACATGTATATTTCCCTTCAAGTTCGAGACTTACCCAATGTTCGATCGATCCAAGAAGGCCAGCAAAACTGCAGCCGTCGTCGTCGTCGTCAGTAATGAGGGACTCATCAAAGTCTGCTGCGCGACCTACAGAGAACCAATAAGAGCATCAGAAGATTCCGATCCAGCTTCCGCACTACTCTCGCCTCCACGACGGCGTCGTCCTCCGCCAAAGTCGCCACATCTTCTGGTTGCCGACCAGTGCCGACATCAGATTCCATCGGCTGACGCATCGCAACTTCTCACAGTCAGATTGGTGCTAATTGTCGAAGTAACGCGCTGTTGCCGCAATAGTCGGAGGCGAAGTTGCTGAGAGATCGCGGCACAAGAAGTAAAAATAGAGCGCGACCTGGTCTTTAAAACGTCGCGTAGGTTTGTGGTGGTTTTCTTTTTGGAGAGGAGTCTTCAAGGGTCCATCAACGGCCGCGATGAAACAGTAGCTTCTCACGCCTTCTCAAGGTCACGAATGACGCGAAGCAGGACCGCAAGTTCGCTGCTCTATTTTCGAAACCCTCGAGAAGTACTAGGTAGGTATGCATGCAGGGGCATGCAGATGTCTCCCTTCATTTTATAAGAGGACCGGCAATTTATACCGTTGAAAACTTGCCTCGGGACCATCGGCATTGTGGACTTGGTGCCATTGTAAGACCGTAGACGGCCCCAGACGCCCGCCCGGCACTGGGACACCAACCTAGAGATAAGACCTTTGTCCAACGAGTCGTGACAAGATTGAACTGCCATCCGATGTATCGCTTTCGAATGCCGGCAGCGGCAGAAACATATTAACAGCAAGGAACCGAGTCGCGTTCCCAATTGTATTCCGTACTGTAGTTGCGCCTCGACGATTGAGGTTTCAGGACTCCAGAGTCCAGAGTGACCCGGCCCGAAGACTCATCAGGAGGGAGGGGGTCCATGAGTTCTGATTTCTGGCTGATGTACTGCTGTTGGATTTGGTGGGGCCATGCCTAGGTAATCACAAGATGCATTTTTCCAGTCCGGGGCGAACTCCGGGCAGGTCGCGGACACGTAAAGCAACTTGTAAGGAAGACGAAGCCCAGTGCTGCATCACTGCGCTCTCGGCATTGCCGGAGGTGAGTTATATCTACGGAGTAAGCTCGCTACATTTGATCTTTATATACGTACCGAAGTGCTTCGCTCATAAAGAAGCTCGCTGAGGCGGCAAAGAACTCGGGCCCAGAAGTACCTAGGAAGTGCTGTGAGATTAGGATGAGACGCCGCGAATCTCTACCATTTTCCCCTTACATTGCATTATCACTGTATGTCCTGGATTTTGAGACAAATGAAGAACACTTAACCTGTATTAGTCGTCGAATCAACCCGAGTCTGCGATAAGCCAAGGCAAGCTTGCTATCAATGCACACAATTACAGGCACAAGTTATTGCGATCATTTCGTCGCGACGAGATTTTTCAGAGTGCAAACCTAGGTACCTAGATGCATCCGAAGTGTGGAATTGCTTCGACCTGGTGTCAACTTGCTCTTATACTCGCAGTCCCAGAGCCGAAAGGTCCCGCCGGTCCTGCTTTCTTTTGCAAAGTGTGACCAGACGTCTGTACCTAATTCTTCCCGCAAACTTTGGATACGATTTGGTAATGAGTTTGCCTAATATGGCGTGCTCCTTGCCTCGTTAACAGGCCTGCATTTTGCCGCGCAACTTTATTCATACTCACGATAGGTATACCCCGTACACAGTGCATGTTGTTTTGGCTGATCCTTTTTCCATTGAGATTTTGACCTGGAGTCGTGACAGGGATCATCATTTGACATACTCCGTGTAGAGAGTAGCCTCATGAATCTATTTGCACTTTATGTATGGCCAAACAGATTGGCGCATCACTGTACGGCTAGAGCGAACTCGTTGTGATCTGACGCCCATTGCCGACAAGAAATGGACGGTTTCCTTCAGGTCGACATTTGATTTTCTTACAAAACGGACCGAGTATGATGTCAGTTGGCCAAAATAAGCATAGTCCAGTGAGCTCGTCACTGGCCAGCCGCCAAGCAGGCTGGTATCATGTATGAAGCGACCCCTCCGCCGTATCACAAATTCACATCCGTAGTTCGAAATACCTAGTGAGAGCATGTACAGTACATGTTGATGCTCCGGGAATGGCTTCTTATCTCTTCAGCAGCAGAGCATATCTCCATCGACTTTTGCACCAATTCATTAGAGAATCCATCCGGGAATATGAGTGACGTCAAGTTTCGACTGGTGGAGCCGCCGAGGTCCAAGATCTGAGCTCCGCCGAGGTCCAAGATCTGAGTTGTGCCAGATCAGGCGAAGTGACCGATGCCTGCTCCGTGTACCTCGTTTCTTGAAACTCCCAGTCATTCTGCCAATTCAACAGTTGAGCTATTGCCAATCTTGACGAAGACTTACCACTGATTTAAAGAGCTTCAAAAGCGCTCTTCGTCATCACCTGTTCCGGCAGGCTACAGTTACTTGGTTCGCCACATTTGCGATACGAAGGGCCTCAGCTCCGTCACTTCCCTCCCGTGTTCCCTCTCTCGTGCTCGATCATGAAGCAAGAAAATTCCTCCATAATATTGGCGGAGCGCCCGACCGATAATATCATTCCGGGCCAGACTTTCCACGAGAAGAAGTCACCGATTCCCTCAGCGGCCGACTTGAAGGATGGCGAGATTCTGGTGGAAGTGCTGTATCTGTCACTAGATCCCGCTATGCGAGGCTGGCTCAACGGTACGTGCGCATTGAAGATGTCGCAGACTCTCCGTCACGATGCCAATATCGCATTTTCCACGCGCTGACGGATATTTTCGCTAGACTCAAGGTCCTACATACCCCCCGTGAAGATTGGGGCCGTCATGCGTGGCGCGTCTGTTGCTCGCGTGTTGGCTACCAAGAGCAAACTTGTTTCATCAGGCGACTTCGTCAGCGCCATGTCTGGCTGGACCCAATATGCTGTGCTCAACGAGGAGCAGTTTGAGCCTACTTCTGCGTTCCCAGGATTGAATCTACAAGCGCCTCAGGATATGCTCTCGATTCTTGGTCTTACCGGCGCAACTGCCTGGTGGGGAATGACACAAATCGGAGATCCCAAGCCAGGCGACTTGGTTGTTGTATCGGGTGCAGCTGGCGCAACGGGAAGTGTTGCCGGCCAAATCGCTAAAATCAAGGGTGCTACAGTCGTGGGAATATGCGGATCAGATTCCAAATGCCAGTGGCTGGTCAATGATCTTGGCTTCGACGCAGCTCTCAACTACAAGGCCGCTGATTTCAAGGAAACATTCAAGGCTGCTACGAAGAACTACATCGACGTATACTTTGACAACGGTATGTCAGAATGGTCAAGAATCGTTGATTGGGAAGCGGACTAATGTTATTGTAGTTGGCGGCGAGATTCTGGACATGTGCCTGGCTCGTGCCAAAGAGCATTCACGATTTGTCATGTGCGGCGGCATCAGTCAATACAACACTTCCGCCCCTGTCGGACCAAAAAACATTTCCAAACTCATCACCATGAGAATAAAGATGCAGGGTTTCATCGTCTTCGATCACAAGGAGAAAATCCCTGCCATTCGAAAAGAGCTATCGCAGTGGCTGGCGGAGGGTAAGATGAAGAAGACCGAGACAATCGTGAAGGGCGGCTTGGCGGCAGCGCAGCAAGCGCTGGTTGACCTGTACAACGGTAGGAATCAAGGAAAACTTCTGGTGGAGGTCAGGAATCCGGCCGAGCTCGGCCTGAAGCTGTGACGTGATGATGGTGTATAGCTACGAACGATGTAGGAAGACAACAAATTCGATGACCTGAAAAGAAGATACTCGTGACTCGTAAGTCGTGAGGGTGCGGCTCAATTGTTTGCAGCAGGACAAGGTTATTTATTAGCTTGGTACAAGCTGCATGATGTCGCGCAGGAAGTTTTGTGCTCAGATTAATTTAACTGTGGCCGATTGGTTCTGTCATCTTCTATCGAGAACGGAGTAGTACAAGTTTTGACTTGTTATTGTGCACGCAGAGGACCCTTCCGTTCTGTTCAGCCCCACCTCCCTTGCCAGTGACAGGCAGACAGCTTCCATCGCACCAGTGAGTCGTGACCACTGACCACATTAGAAAGCCAATGTCGTTGTCGTGCACACCTTTTACATCATTTACATCCTCAAGTCTCGAGGATCGAAAAACGTTCTACCATGTCGTGCCATCATCTTGAGTCCACAGGTACGCTTGGATCACTTGTCAAACAATGAAGTTGCGCGTTTACGCGGTCACTTGTGGTCAGTGGGCGCTGATCAGCCTCCATTAGGACTCACGCCTCCTACGCCTTTCCAGTCTGTGTACCGCGAGGATTGCACTCAATGCTTCGACTCCATTGTAAGTAGCTGTATACGGGTTTTTGGTCCATGGTTCTGATGTCTAGTGTTCAGGATGACTCCGCAGGTCTCGACGTGTGTCTTCAATGTTTCAACGGCGGCTGCGCTGGCGATGGCTCGCACTCGAAGCTTCATTCCACCCTTCGAAGCCACCCTCTTGCCATGAACATTCGTCGAAAGCGAAAGAATGTTGTTCGAGATGAACCTCCGGCGAAAATTTCACGCCTCGCAATCTCTGCTGAGACGGACGAAGATCGATACGACATGTTTTTCACCGCGAAGTGCCACGAATGCAATATCGAGCTGGACATAAAAAACAATAAACTCTCCTCGGTTATGGATGGGATCATGACCGCAAATACATTTTCGAGGAAGGAGGAGGTCAAAGCCTGGGAACAGGAGCTGACAAGCTGCGAACACGTTCTGCTCATGCAGCAGAATGAATCTCGCAAAATAGAGCAAGGCGAACTAGGACACTGCACTGGCTGCACCCTACACGAAAACCTTTGGTTATGTCTTGAGTGCGGCAATTTGGGATGCGGTCGCAAGCAGATGGGAGGTGTTGACGGAAACTCTCACGCCTTGGCGCACTCTAGCGAATCTGGGCACGGGGTAGCGGTCAAGCTGGGATCGATCACGCCTGAAGGCACTGCCGACATCTACTGTTACAAGTGCGACGAGGAGCGAGTCGATGAGAATCTCGCGCAACATTTAGCCCATTGGGGTATTGTCCTGGCTGAGCGGCAAAAAACGGAGAAAAGTCTTACAGAGATGCAGATCGATCAGAATATGAAGTGGGACTTCAGTATGACTACTGAGGATGGCAAGGAGTTGAGGCCAGTCTTTGGCCCAGGGCTCACTGGCTTGAAGAATCTGGGGAATAGCTGCTACCTTGCCAGCGTCATTCAATGTCTCTTCGATTTTCCCTCATTCCGTGATCGCTATTTCTTGCCGGGAAAGGACATGCCAACTGTTGACGAGGCTGCTGCCGATCTAGAAACACAACTGCGAAAGATTGGCGATGGCCTTTGGTCTGGTCGATATTCTAAACCTGATGTGAATGTCCACCCCGAAAGCCAGGTCAATTACCAGAGGGGACTGGCTCCGGCGATGCTCAAGCATCTCGTCGGACGTGGGCATGAGGAGTTCTCTACAATGAGACAACAGGATGCTTTCGAGTTCCTAATGCATCTCTTCAAGCTCATCTCTAGGTCCAAACACTCAGAAGAGCTCAAAGATCCTACGGCGCAGTTCAGGTTCATTTTGGAGGAACGACTTCAGTGCCTTGGATGTCACAAGGTCAAATATAACTCTGTCGAGCAAGACAACATCTACATCAAGGTTCCTCTCGAGAAGGTGCCTGTTCAGATTGGTGACGAAGAAAGCGGCGACAAGTACAAGCCAGTCACAATACAAGAGTGTTTAGACATCTTCACTGCCGCAGAAGAGGTGCAACTACAGTGCACCTCCTGCGGTGGCAACCAAGGATTCAGTAAACAAAGCCTCTTCAAAACACTCCCAGATGTTCTGATTGTGAACGCTGGGAAGATGACAGTCATAAATTGGGTTCCCGTCAAGATCGATGTGCCCGTCATCGTTCCGGATGAGCCGATTTTGTTAGACGGCTACATGTCAAAGGGCCTACAGCCTTTCGAGGAGCAATTTCCGGATGAGCCAGAGTCCTCCGTTCCGGCATTTGTGCCCGAAGCGACTGCTCTGGCGCAATTGGAAGCAATGGGCTTCCCACGCAATCGTTCAGAAAAGGCATTGCATGCCACGGGCAATTCGGATGCCAATTCAGCCATGGAGTGGCTCTTCGCTCACATGGAAGACGCTGATATCGACGCCCCTCTGGATCTTGGCAGGACAGGGACAGGCGCTGCATCTGCTTTCACAGCCGACCCCGAGAAAATAGAAATGCTTGGTGCAATGGGCTTTGGTGCTCCCCAAGCCAAGAAAGCACTTAAAGAGACTGGAGGTGACGTCGAGCGTGCTGTAGAATGGCTATTTAGCCACCCAGATGATCAAGGCGATTACGACGATAACGCGACCAGCGCAGAGCCTGTGGCCCCCAAAGCTCCAGCGGGAAGCGCGGCCCTTCCTGCTCCGTATCAGCTTCAGTCAATTGTTTGCCACAGGGGAACGAGCATTCATGCTGGGTAAGTTGCAGGATTTTCACCCGTTCGGAAGCCATCGTCCAGATGCTGCCTTTTCTCTTCACAGCGGTTTTTGGACTGTTGACTAACATCTGACTCAGGCATTACGTTGCTTTTATTCGTAAACAAGTAGAGGGACATGAAAGTCCTATATGGGTTTTGTTCAACGACGAGAAGGTCGTGGAGTCGAATGATATTGAAGAGATGCGCAAATATGCCTATGTCTACTTTTTGAAGAGAGTCTAAAACCCACACGCAACGTAACGCAAGGATGAGTGATGAGACGGCGTTGCGATGCTTGGTTTTTTTTTTTTCCTCCTCCCTTTTCTCTTGGGCTTGTGGCCAAACTTGAGAAGAGATCAGGCTCCAAAGGAAGCTTGAAGGGGGCCTAAAATTGTTCGCCGAATGATGTGCTGTTCGGGTGTAGAGGACAAGGCCAAAATTTTTAAGCTAGATCGGAACAGAAATACCAATGACACTTTGATAGCCTCTGCCAATTTTTTCAAGTGAAGCAACCAAGATTCGCTCGATTGTGCCGTCTGCCGACATCCCACCAGTGTATGAGCACGTTTGAGCTGGTTCCAATTCTTTCGTGGCCTCCAAGCATTTTTCCGACTACTAATCATCATCAAGCAGCTATGATATATGTAGTGCGTCCCCCCTCCAAAATTCAGGTCAAACTTCAATCTCAATCTCCAAGTCTGTAGCTTACCAGTGTGTCCACACGGTGGTTTGCCGTACTAAATCCTCGAAGCTGAACGTGCTCTCCGTTTGCAATTTCCTTGGCATCCGAATCGCCCCATTCAACAGGCACGTCGCTGTCCGCATCAGCATACACAAGTACGTTGAACGTGCAGTCGCCATGCAGTTGGGGCAAGAAGGTGACCGAAGCTGTGATTTGTCGAAAGATTGCCGCGATTTCCGATTGGATCTCCGCCTCCGTCTTGTCGGGATCGGCAGAAGAAGGTGTTTGCACGGCCGCGTTTTCTTGATCTTGCCCGTCGGAGTCTGAACTCTTCGACTTGGACTTTGAAACCGGTTGTGATATTTGGACCTGGTATTGCCACTGTGCGTTAGCTATGCCTGATCATTTAGAACGACGTGTGCGGGCCGACCGAAGAATATGTATAGAAATACAAATAAAACCATAGGGTGATATTACATCGAATTGCCATCGCTCGACGTGCTCGCCCGTGTCTTTATCGGTTATTACGATGACGAGCTTAGAGATCTTGCCACCGACCATCCATTTGTCCAATTGGCCCATGATCTTTTTGATGTAAGCCTTGACCTGGTCATCTGAAGAGACTATTGATGGATCGAGGTTTTAGATCAAAGTCTCGTAACATTATACAGTAAGGACAGCGGGGCTATACCAAGCATGTTGAGGCCGTATTTCTTGACACTGTAAACAGATTTGTTAACGCTCCCGTAGCTTAAGCGATCTACAAAGCTCGAATCGTGTATTTCTTCTTTCGTTTTGCTCCATCGTGCTTCTCGGGTGCGGCTCGGATCGCGAGAGGAAAGAATCGTTGTCTGTGTGCACTTACGCTGAAAAGTCTTCAGCTGGGTAGACGCCTCGTTGAAACCTGAAAGCACGAACGTCAGTCGGAGGAGCTGCCATCTTCGCGCGGAGTCGCGTCGCCAAAGTATTGGACCTACAATATGGTGTGTATCGAGTATTGAAACTATTCGGTGATGGAGTGGCCACAAAACGCATCATCATCATCAGCCCTCTTTGTTCGTCAATGGATCATTTCTTTGCGGCGACGAGCTGCCACGTACAAACTCGGCGACCAGTCTGGCGCTGCCTTTGAGCGAGAGCTTGTGCACTTTGGATTTGTCGCCATCCTTGCTCTTGTCCCGCGGCTTCGGCCGAGCCTTGGTCTCCTTGGATGACATGATCGGCGAGATGGGACGCAGAAACGATGCGAATGGTTCAAGCTTGGGGAAAGCGTTGGCGCTCGGTGTGAGTTGATTGAGGGTGAGGTCGATGGAGAGGTTTGGCAAGCAAGCGTCGTAGCCTGTAGCCTGCAGGTGCAGTCTCGGTGCCTCGGCGAGCTCATCAAGGTGCAGCACTGCAGTCTGCAGCAGCTGCCAGCATGTGCCGTTTCCCACGGCGCTGGGCCCTGCTGCCCGGGGTGACAACGCAGGATCGACCAAGTTTCTGGGCCCCGCTACCAATTTTGTTCATCAACCTAAATCTGTTGTAATATTTCAACGCTAGATAACGAACGCTGGATTAAAAGCCAAAGATTGACCTCGGAAGAATTTTGTGACTCGGAGGACTGTATGAGTTTTTGTTTCGTTCGGATACGACCGCAGGATCACAAACGCTTGTCAACTGCCTGGGTGGTAAAATTTCTCAGAAAACTGTGCACCGAACTGCCAACGCCTATTCGGATCGCAGATGAGAAGGAATCCAGGCGTCACAAGCGCGATTTACTGTGATCACCTTGATGAATACCTCCCAACCATGCTCGATGGTGACACTATCTTCATGCACGACAACGAGCCGATTCACAGAGCCAGAAACGTGAAAAAATGGCTCGAGGATCTAGGGGTGGCTCCTCTGGCATGGCCGCCATACAGCCCCGACCTAAATCCCATTGAGAAACTCTGGTCATGCCTCAAAAAGCATATTTTCAAACGGTATCTGAATATGGGGCATATGAAGAGTTCCCAGGCCGCCTTGGATCACCTGGAAAAAATTGCGACAAATGTTTGGGAAGATATGGAAATAAAACTTGTTAACGACCTGATCGACAGCATGCCTCGCTGTCTTCAGACTGTGATAGATTCCAAGGGTTGGTATACAAAGTATTGAGGCGTTCAATTGATTGAGCCTTCATGATTCTATAGACTTACTTAACTACACATCTTTGACATTTTAAATGGCCAGATCGCGAAAAAGTGAAATAAATAGGTGTGGTGATCCAAAATGTGTCCAATTTGGCGTTGGGCGTTATTTTCTTGGTGGGGCTAATAGAGCACCATGACTTTTGAATGCAGCGCCAAATTTGCGAGCACTATAGCTCGAATAATACCAAAGAAATGCCTTCCTTCATCACACCAACGCTGACTTTGCGCAGCAATTTCCTTTTAACAAATCGGGTCGCATAGGGATGTTCACGGAGTTCAAATGGGTTTCAAAGGGCGATTTTGAGATATATTTTCGGGCTGCATATATCCATATAGTGATCTTATTGATAGGGAAATATACCAAATATAATTGAAGAGGTATGCCGTATAGTAGTACTTAATTACATGTATACTAAATTACCTACATATTCTCAGTGAGCAACTGGAATATTTTCTCGTCAAATTCTATCTCACCCGATTCCATACGTTTTACTCTAGATTGCAGTAAGTCCGCGCGCATGTTCGCCATTTTTTGACGCGAAGCCGCGGCTTCATTACCTAAACGCTGAGCTTCATTAGCTAGCCGTTGAGCTTCATTAGCTAGCTGTTGCGTCTCTAACTGGGCTTGTTCCAATGCAGTAGAAACAAGGCTACTCGACTATATTAGCATTTCGATCAATATAGCAATTTTGATGAATGATTGATCTTACCTTCTTCCGTTATTATCGCGACCTTGCGATGGAGCTGGTGAGAATCCAGCTGGTTGAGCTGGAGTTGGCGGATCGGTTCGATCTCGGCCTGCAAGAGGAGACGAATTCCTCGGAGCGGATGACGGGCTTGCAGGCGTTGGTGAGGCAGCATTTCGCCTGGCAGTATTTCGCCTTGTATTTGCTGCTGCTGCATTGTATGCGTCCGGATAGGTGGCACCACTAGGGTGCATCATTTCCAATTCTGCCTCTGGAACTACTGAGTTCTCATTGCCTTGCAGGTTCGCGTTCCGTTGAATGCTCTCAACTTCGTTGTCACATTCGCGTTGCTTTCGCTTTTTATTTGCTATATTAGACTTGTGTTAGCCTATCATTCCATTTGAGCTCTACGATTGGACTGTTCGAGGCTTACACTCGCGCTGCAAGGTAATCAACTTGTGTCTCCAGTTGGCTGTATGACCCTATTTATGAGCAATACCTGACCATGTTCTATGATGGTAGTGCTCCATATCGAGACGATCAGAGACCTCTGCCCTACATTGATGGTTAGTAACAACACTTGAGCTAGTGAAGTCCAAACTTACGTTCGAATTCCGTCAATCAGGACACAGTCCTTTGAAAACGATAGGGTCTTAGCACCAGTCTGTTCTGCAGCATTGGTGTTTGCCCGAAGTCGGATCCAGTCGGCTGGATCCATTTTCGATATTGCTTGGCAAATTCCTGCCATTACCCAACCCACTCTTGCAGTTTATGTTTTGCCCAGCTGGCAATCTTACTCCCATAAGTTCCTAAGTAGCAATTAGTTTGTATCGTGATGAAATTGTAATTTAACCTCAAAAGACAGCAATAGGACAAAAATGACATCTGGCTGACTTACTCAACTCCATGATGATACTCAAGTATTCGGCCCGGTTTCTTGCGGTAGCAAGCTCCTGCATCCGCCTCTTATGTGGGCTGTTATTGTTTCGGCCGACTGCTTGGTCGATGTTTCGGCTATAATGCACCATACAGGATCGGAAGACATGAGCAACGTTCTCGTGCCAGGTTTGCCCTTTGATATCCCTTGCGGCAAGGTGTCTTCCTAGGCCTTTTATCAATTAGATTAGATTGCTATAAGTCAGATAGCGTCAACTCACCTGAGCAGGCCTTTGATGACATGTCCATGACCACGGCACGAATCCCGCCTTCATCTGATTCATAGACTGTATCGCGACAGTGTTGCGATTGTAACTCATACAGCTCGTCAGCTAACTGGTTAGCACACGACCATTTCAACATGATTGGTCAAATGGGGGTACAGGGATGTAACGTGGTAGTGAACTATCTAGTCCCATACGATATCAAGAGATACCCTTGGGTTATGTTCTGCAGCCATGGCGTTCACACCCATGCGCCGCCACCTCCAACCTGTCTGCCAACCACATGGGCAGAGTTTGCGAAGTCAATAATGTCGAAGATAGATGATTCGAACATCACCGCAAGTAAGTACTGCTATGGAACTGTAAAGTTTGTCCTAATTGGGCTGACATAGGATTGCAATAAACTAACGATGTCTGCTTGTTTAGATAAGTTTCTCGCGAGCAAGGCATTGAAGTCTGCTTTGAATGAGGCTGGACTTCGGACCCTTGCTGCTGGACATCCAGCCCTACTTCAGCGAAACCGTATAGAAAATCTTATTCGGTTCTGGAAGATTGACACTTACCCAAGTGGGCTGGATCTCGCCGCGGTTGAATTAGAATATGAAACACAATGTCGGCAAAACTCAGACGATGTAAGTTGGTCAAAATGCTAATAGATCTGAGCTAACAATAATAGTGTTGCATTCAAGATATCTTCACGTATGGCAAGGAAGACGAACGATTTCTAGTGACCTGTATGCTCAAAGAGCAGGCGGAACTGTTCCAGAAAATGGAATTCATAGAAGTCGATATGAGCATGAAAAGGCTCAAGGGAGACGTCAATAAAGAAATAATCGTCGCGTGTCAGAATTTCGACCACGGAAAGAGTAAGCCTTTCTATCAACGACGGAAATACGATCAAACGCATGTTGATACGTTGCTGCTCCTTCCCAGTTGCAATAAATTCGGGCCAAGGTTATGACTGTATTACAGTGTCAGCTAATTTGAAAGTCAAGACAGTTGAGATAGAAAGGCTTACTCTTTCCGTGGTCGAAATTCTGACACGCGACGATTATTTCTCTATTGACGTCTCCCTTGAGCCTTTTCATGCTCATATCGACTTCTATGAATTCCATTTTCTGGAACAGTTCCGCCTGCTCTTTGAGCATACAGGTCACTAGAAATCGTTCGTCTTCCTTGCCATACGTGAAGATATCTTGAATGTAACACTATTATTGTTACACAGCCATGTTTGCGTGCAGGTGTAGGATGCAGGATACCAGATGAAGACGCTGTGTGAAAAAAAAAACGTGCCGTAGATGTAAGATGTAGGACGAGGGAAGACTGATGGGTACGCGCGTGAATTTTTTTTTTAGGACGCACGCACGGTTTCAATTGGAATTTGTTGTGGGGCAAATGAGACGCACAAGTTACAACCGTACTGTACCGTACTGTACTGCACTGTTAAATGTGGGTCCGAACGAAATTTTTGGTTTTGGTGGTTTGGTCGTGGTAGCGGGGCCCAGAAACTTGGTCGATTCACCGATACCCTCGCTGCGTTGGGTGTTCCGGGGACGCAGCGGGGGCCCTGGGGACTCGGGAGGCCCCAGCAGTGAGCAGTGAGCACTGTGGCCCGTGGGGGATCCATCATGCTTGGCGCTTCAATATGCCTTCTAAGTTCTGATGTCAAACTTTACGGTACCTATGTACATCATAATAAATCTCACTCCGCAGTCTTTGAAGCATCTGCGAAATCTAATTACATCTCAAGTTATCTGAAAAGTATCATTGAACATGAATACTATTATGATACGCTGCAGCTACTCGCTTTCGGTGGCTTTATCCAAACACAAGCGCCCCAACCACGACAGCCATGGCCCATGTCTACTTCTTCAAGATTCGTGAAAAAAATCTCCTCGTTCTGCTTTGTTTTTCAACCTCCACCTCGCAATCACCTCGATCTGTGCGCTCATCTTCAACAACGTTTTCGTCCGCTACATGTTCATTGCCCTTCTCCATCTCCTCTCGCGCATCAAGCTGCGTGGTGTTGTCGTGCATGACCTGGTTTGCGAATGATACGGTGCCCTCATGGAGAGTGGTGCCGTCTTCGGGTCGCGCTTCAGGGCCTTCAGGCTCTACGAAGAGATCCATCACGTTGCCAGGACCCTTAAGTCTCTCATACACGGCCAGAGTAGTACCAAATTGTTTATTTGATCCGACCTTGATGGCATCCAGCAGTTGCAAGGCATACGTTTGGCAATTATTCGTGATGAGGTTATATGCCGGCTGTCTTTCCCGAATAGACTGAATCACAGACTCTCCTGCGACTCAGTTAGCATGTGCATCGTGAATAGTCCCGAGCCTACTAATATAAGAAATGACAAGGAACTCTGCTCACCAGCCCGCCGCGTCGCGTCATCATTGAACCGCGTCTCGCCGACTTTAAATGTCCTCCATTCTTCACGCTTGATCTTCTCATTGGTATAAATGACGTCAAAATTCTCGTCCTTTGATGGACAGCAGCAAGTAACGTCAGCAGAGCAATTTGGATAAGAACTTAAGAACTATGATGTTGACTCATGCGTCGTTCAGGCATGCCAACTCACCATCCACAATTGATGGGCATAATCGCCGACAAGGACAGCCCAGTGCTGCGTAGGATCCGGATACTTGTTAATCTTGTCCGTAATCATCTTGCCCAACCCAGTCTGCTCGGCAAACCACTTGCCAGCCAGGCCACCGACCGGATGCCATCCCACCTCAACCGGTCTTGGCTCTCCATCAAGAGAAGGCTCCGTTACAGGAACAACATTCGGTTGGTTGCCGAGGCCGGCCGCATGCTTTAGAGCAAGCTCACCCTTGGTCAAGTTCTTTTTCCTGCAGCGGACTTCAAAGTCAGTAGAGTTCCTTCATCTGGCAACTTCCGCTGTGACACGGAGCCTGGAGGTAGTATGTGGCATCAAATGGCGACTTGCAAGTTGCCATGCTCAAGGCGGCGCAAGGTTTCAAGCCAAGCATGAATGATGAGACAAGCCCAACAAGCCCAACAAGTCCAACAAGCGGGGGCAGGTTCACGCACAGAAAGTCGCCCACCTTGGCGCCCATGCTCTCACGCGCGCCTTGATCTGCTTGGTTCGTTTGAGCGACATCTTCGCTAGGAGACATTTTGAGAAGAAATATAAGAACACCTCTAGGTATTTAGTAGGGCCCAAGACGCCGTGTGGCTGCCGAGAAGTTTATTTAAGCATGAGGTAGCAAGGAGACGACGCAGGCTGGCGAGGCTGAACAGGCTAACAATCCGCGACTCTGATTACTAGATCCTCCGGAGTCCAGGAGTCCAGGACTCCAGACTGATGAATAGCACGTCCAACCATGGCAAAGAGGATTTAGGTCCTCGCTTTCAGGGAACAAAGCATCTAGGAGGCGCTATCTATAGTGCACCGGACGCCCTCAATTTGGCCTGTGCTCGTTTCTTTCTTCACTTGCACTTTTCTCTATTAGCCGCTCAAGTACAGTACCTATGTATTCGCCTGACAAGAGGCATCGGCGCTCGCCGCTGACGCAGTACGCTGCGTAATTACTATGTACATAGGTAGGTAATTATACATACCTGCAGCCTACCTAATTATGTGCTGTACATATCATACTCCGTACTCCGTACCTGGGGACTTTTCATCCCTCTGCTGGAACCAGGAAGCATGAGACGATGAGCGGAAATGCTGCGCCGCGACCACCCGTAGCGCCACCTTCTCTGTGGCCAGTGGCCACTGGGGACAAAGGGGTCAAACTTAGGTACCTAGTGGGCCAACGCCACGCAGACACAACTTGGTTATCGATAAGGCTGATTTTTTCCCACCGCCTACTTTGCCAACTTTACTGCTGAGTTGCGATTTGCCGGACAAGTTTTGCTGTGCGACAAGCTTCATAGTTTTCTTCCTGTTTCCCAACATCCCTCCGCAGCCAAAAAGTCAATCAGAAGCAGAACATGGCTGCCACGAAACATCGTCTCGCCGGGGACGAGCCCTCTCGCCCCAGTAAAAAGACGAAAACTCACGATGAAGACGTTGTCTCGAACGAGGCCCAGCTGAAGAAGGAGAAGAAGGACAAGAAGGACAAGAAGAAGGAGAAGAAAGAAAAGAAAGACAAAAAGGCTGAAGAGGTCAAGCCTGCTCAAGAATCGCCAGAACCTCAAGAAGACGCAAATGCCAGCGATGTTGAGGCGCAGCGAAAGGCGGAGAAGAAGGCCAAAAAGAGAGAGAAGAAGGAAAAGAAATTGAGAGAATCGGCGGTAGAGAAACAGGAGGATACAACTGAAAAAGAAGCTGGCGAGATTGCAGATGAAACTACGAAGAAGGAAAAGAAAGAGAAGAAGAACAAATCCATTGTCAAATCCGAAGAAGCCGGCGAGGCTGCAGAAGAAACTACAAAGAAGGAAAAGAAAGAGAAGAAGAACAAATCCATTGCCAAATCCGACGAAGTCTCAACGACGCTTTTGTCCGGGGCGTACACTCAAACCATCAGCCTGTCCAACGTTGCCCAAGCAGATATCGACGAATTTTTTTCAACAAACCAAGTCACCATCACCGACCCCAAAGGCGAGACCTCCTCCCTGCGACCTGTCATCGAATTCCACCACCTACCCGCGACCAACTTGCTTGAGAAGAGTCCCTCGCCGTTCGCCAACTACAAAGCCCCTACGCCCATTCAGGCTGCTTCATGGCCGTCAACATTGTCTGGCAGAGATGCTGTCGGTGTTGCGGAGACTGGTTCTGGAAAGACAATGGCTTTTGCACTTCCCTGCGTTGAGTCTGTTTCTAGCATTGCTAAAAAGGGTACCAAAGCTGTTATCGTGTCTCCTACTCGAGAATTGGCAATGCAAACACACGCTCAACTGGCTTCGTTAGCTGCACTGGCCAAGTTAAGATGTGTTTGTTTGTTCGGAGGATCATCCAAGGACGAGCAGAGGGCACTCATCAACCGCGGCGCCGATATCATCGTGGCCACGCCTGGCCGATTAAAAGATTTCATGGCCGATGGCACAGTCGACCTCAGCGGCTGTCGATTTGCCGTCCTCGACGAAGCCGACCGTATGCTCGATAAAGGGTTTGAAGATGACATCAAGGAGATTCTCGGCGCCTGTCCTCCGCGAGAGAAGCGTCAGACCCTGATGTTCACTGCCACTTGGCCGCAGTCTGTTCAAGCTTTGGCAGCTACCTTCATGGTCAGTCCCGTCAAGGTCACCATTGGCTCGGGAGGCAGAGAAACAGACGGCTCTATCGAGCTGCAAGCCAACATCCGAATTAGCCAAACAGTTGAGGTCATCGAGGGCAGAGAAAAAGAATTCCGACTGTTGCAACTGATCAAGCAGCACCAACAGGGAAAGCAAAAGGACGACCGCATCCTGGTATTCTGTCTCTACAAGAAAGAAGCCACGCGTGTGGAACAATTCCTCGGTCGTAAAGGCATTCGTGTGGGTGGCATTCACGGAGACTTGAAGCAGGAGCAGAGGACGCGCAGCTTGGAGGCTTTCAAAACGGGGCAAACCCCTGTGCTTGTGGCTACAGATGTTGCCGCGCGAGGTCTGGATATTCCCGAGGTGAAACTCGTCATCAATGTCACGGTAAGCTCTCCGGTGTGATCACGCTGTGTCGGGAGAATTGACGTATTGACATTCTTTCACAGTTTCCCTTGACTATTGAGGATTATGTACATCGAATTGGTCGTACTGGCCGTGCCGGAAAGACTGGCGCAGCTCACACCTTCTTCACCGTTCAAGACAAGCCTCACTCCGGCTCGTAAGTTACTTTGTTCCTTCTACCATCCAGTTTCTGCCGGCTCTAGTTTGAGCGAGGTCGTTTCACCTTGATGCCATTTTAACTGACTGATACGATTCCTTCTCACAGATTGATCAATATCTTGAAGGGTGCCAACCAGCCTGTTCCAGACGAGCTTCTCAAATTCGGCACGACTGTCAAGAAGAAGACGCACGATATGTATGGAGCTTTCTTCAAAGACGTGGACATGAGCCAAAAGGCGACAAAGATCACGTTTGACTAGCTTTTTTCTTTACTTGTGTATTTTTGTTTGGCTTAAGTCTATGAAACCATCTTTGATGAGCTTTTGTGTTTTGTACAATTTTAGTTCGGGTTTCAATAAATTCACGCGGATTCTATGACTGTCGAGCAGCTTTACGGCCAACTATAGAATGGAAACAGTCGTAGAAAAAGGCTCTTTCGAGGATGACTCTACACGTGATTTGATTAGTTTGGGGCAAAGAGCATGTAAAGAATAGAGGACTGATAGAACGACCGAGACAGAAGAGCAGAGGAATTCACATACATTGCAGACAATAGTGCGACAGCATAGGCTGCAAGTTTGATGAGCGTGGCCACCGGGTTCGATATACCTCTCTCGAGGATGTCCAGCCGATATAGCATCACCAATGTCGACAGCGCCAGTGCAATAGTGCCCGCCGGAATGATTGACTTCAAAGGCATGTCAGCCTTATTCTTGCGAAAGTACGCCTGCACAAAGGCAAAGCTCCAAACGATGCGGCAGTTCATGTTGACAATATTGGCGAGAACCAAGCCCTGTGCTCCCAGCGGGAACATGTGCATGAAGATGAAAGCTGATGCAGCGAAGGCAAGTGAAAATGCGCCCATCCAGAGCGACTGTCTGTGCACGTCTGCTTCCGAAGCCACAGATGCAACAAACGACTCAGTGATGCCGTTCAGTGCGAGAAAAGGTATGTAAAAACAGTACACGCCCAAGACATGGCCTGCTCCCTCCAATGCCCACCGCCTGCCCGCAACGAGGGCGATCAAGGAAGGAGAAGCAAAAGGACCAATAGCCACAACTAGAGCGGACAGAATAAGGTACAGTCTTGCCAGAGTCCGGAAACTCTGCCTTGCCTCCTTCACCTCAGGAGAGGGTATCTCTGGATCGTCCTTGGCGGCAGAAGCAGCAGTGGCATCGGCACCACGAGGAGCAGAACAGGCGGTCCTAGACAGCAAGTTGGAAAAGTAACTACGGCTACTCTCCTCAACAGGCTGAAAAAGTAGTCTGGCAACAAGACCACCGTAATTATTAGCCAGAGCGTAGTTCCCCTGGATCTCAGGCGTAGAAAATAGCGATATGAGAAAAGTATCTCCCTGTGTCAGGAGATGCTTGAACAGGCTCTGCGCCATCATACTCCCCGCCAGTCGCAAAGTCGGCCCGTACAAATACGAAGCAACGAAGTCCCCATCAGTAGAAACCGGATGCGGTAGGAGAGAAAACCCGCACGACGATGCAAGGCCGTATCCAGAGATCAGATACACGACCAGCAACGCCATCCCATACGTCAACTGTCCCAGCGCAAAGGGCAACAATCCCAAACTTACGCCTCGGCCAGAAGCCCACACAGCAGATCCAACCACGACGATACATCTCAGAAACGTAGCCACTGACTCTGCTGTGGCGCGCGTGCCGAACGCCAACCTCGTCTGCATGAGCACAAAGCATGGCTCAGAAAGCAGCTCGATAAACGAGGCTATTCCATATAGATACAGCGCTGTAGTGAGATGCGGCGTCGTCTGCCGCGTTGAATCACTAACACCGTGCGCAAGATATAACCAGCCCAGCCCGATGCTCACGAATATGCCCAGTCCTATGGCGAGGAAGCCGAGATTCACAATGGCCTGGTCATCGCGAGACGCGGCCTGTTGTTGTGACTTCGCAGCACCCGTTCCCGCTTTTTCTGCATGGTGGACAGTTTGTTTTCCTTGACGTTGTATAGCCACGCGCAGGCTCTCGCGGGAGAAGAATAGAACGGAGAGGTAGTAGACTTCGAGTTGGGTTGCGAGGCCGAGCAGGGGAGCTGTCAGGTATCGAAGGAGTAGTTGATTGGCGATGAAGGTGACGAGTCGGGAGGTTACTTGGAGAAGGATGAGGAGCGAGGCGCCTCTGACCACGGAAGGGGGGGACGGTGTCGGTTTCGGTGTCGATTGCGTAGAAGCTGTCGGTGGTGTCGCTGCCGCGGATGATTTCTTGTGCTTGTCAAGGGCGCTCGGGGGGCTTGCAGAGAAGTGCGGCTCGAGGCTAGTTGGCGATTCTGCCATTATGAGGCGTGGAGCTGGTTGTCATCAACGATGTTCTTCCGCTTCGAGCGTTGTACGTATCGACACCAGGTGGGTTTTGAATTTGACGTTGGACCAACCAAAGTGAGCCTTATTATCGATATGGGGTTGTACAGCCAGGGCCCAGGAACACTGATGGCGATGCACTGAGAAAGCCATTATTACATAGGTACCTAGTAGCTTCCACTGTCCAGCCTCTGCCGAGGCGCTGACGCGGCGTCGGTACCTGCTACAGCCGCATGCAGAGTTCTCGGGTGCAAACGGATCCATCATTGATTCATCAGTCATGTGGTGGTCAACGTCCTCTCATCTATTCATCATTGCCGCTGAGCCACGGCGAGGGCCAGCTTAGGCCTCTTTGGTCAATGGTGATCCTTCAAAGGCACTGGGCGTTGCCGCAGTTCCGGTGAGGCTTCCTTTTCATTTTTCTGCTTCCCGAGGTACAACGGAGTAGGTTGCACGAAGGAGCCGGTCCGGATCATGATGATGTTGCTGAGAGATCTGTGTGGCGGACGAGTTCTTGGCAAAGACATTGGTCCATTTGGTCTCTTCTTCAAGCTAGCGATCTGGCAGCTGATGTCGATGATAACGTTACCTACTGGGGTCCGCACGTTGAAAAGTCTTAGTCCGTTATTAGTTCACGGACTTTGTCTCGCCACTGGAAGCATGATGATGTGCCTCCTCCCTAGCCACAGCTTCTTTGGTAACCCAGCAAGCCCGCCCCCTTGCATGCAGTCAGTTCAGCAGGTTCACTTCGCAGTCCAAGCGGCAGTAACACTCTGCAAGTCCTATGTCGATTGGGAAACGACGTCAAATCCTTGTGACAAGTTGTGAGGATGCAAAGCTCAGTTTGACCAGGTGTATTGTAATTTGTATCATTTAAATTGGTCCACGATCTGAGCGCGGCAGGCAAGACTCCTTTTCCAGCGGCACCCAAAGCCACATGCATGCACCTTACCAAGGTACGCATTAAAGGCCTTCCAAGACCAAGAAACCACGGCGCACTCCAAGACTGCATGATTGGAGTATACAGCAGAAGTAACCATCGCCAAGCATCCAAGATTTGTCACGCTGAACAAGAGACGAAAATGCAAAACAAGGGAGGGTGTCACAGCAGCGTTGCAGGGTGCCAGATCTTAGTATACATAGGTACATGTAGCCAGCCGGCTCCGATCGGATCTGTAACTCGATACCGAGGCGATACCGCGCACATAATCTTTTTGTAGGTGTGTACGATGCAGGTATCTGACACGGGAAACCCCATGTACTTCGCGACATCACTCTTGCTTTTTGCTGCCAGCTACCTACATGAATATACTCCGTATGATATCCGTAGGTCAAGCATGTAATGTACCGTACATCGGAAAATATTCTGAAATACTTACCTGCGAGTCTAAGACCCATTTGAAGGTACAGTACATGTACGGAGTACCTACTGTAGGTGTGCCAAAGCCCAGGCCTACCTACGCTGCAACTCCATTATTATGTCGCACCCTTGTTTCGCAGAAAAATAGGTACCTATGTATGTACATACCAACCTACCTCCTAGAGGCGGGGAAAGACGCTTCCCCACCGGGTTTGCAGATGAAGCGCGCTGGGAATTCATGAATGCCAAAATGTCCTGACCAGAAGACTGAATGGTGGCAAGCACACATTTCGTCAAAATAATGACGGCTGAGAAGGATGATTATTACGCGTACTACCGGCGACTGCATCTGAATGAATAGAAGTCGTGACGCCTTTGTTTGCATCTTGTCTTTGCGAAGACAGGAACGGGTACATTACTACATACTCCCCCCTTGGCTGCTGGCACTTGCAAGTTGCTAGTGGCTCGGCCGTTGAATCAAGCCTAGATCCCGTCTCTCATCGTGAGTCGTGACGCCCGGGGTACATAACTTGTAAGGCAAGACCATGATCTAGGATTCTAGGTACATATCACCCTATCAGCAGGCGCGACGCGATCACTCAGGCCCGCTCCCTCAGTCCTGATGAGTCGATAGTTACATTCTGATGGCTTTCCGCGTTGTCTTTTCCCAGAGACCGCGTAATAAATTTCTCTGCGAAATGGCGTTCTGTCTACGGACGGCAACGGTTAAGACGTCTACCAACCAGCCACCCGGACCAGATAGCGCCCGTCTCACACCTCCGGCCCTCCGCCACGAGAGAATCATCACAGTGGTCCGAAGATGGCTTTTAAGTTTTTCGTTGTCTGAGGATGGTTCTTTTGCTGTCCGAGTATATTTCTGTGCGCATATGCTTCCTTGTCTGTCCGAGAATGGTCTTTTGCTGTCCGAGTAAAAGTGTTCCCTCCGGTCCGAAGATGGAAATTCTTGCTGATCGAGTATAGTGTAGTTATCTAGTCTGGCCGTCGTGCGGCAGGGGGGCCAAAAAGCCGCCGTGGTTGGTGGTTTGGGTGAAGCCATCCGCCCATTTGAGACAAGATCCATCGTGAGTCCGTGACTGTAGAGGATTGTGATCTGTCGTCTGTTGTGGCTTTCTTTTAGCCTGTTCTTTCTTCTTCCCCTTCACTGACCTGCACCTTACTTATACATACTTATCCTTGTTGTCGGAATCGTACTTTGCTGAACTTGCCGACTCCTTCTTGTTGTCCTCATTCTTCACTTGGCCTCTCCTTTTTCCTATACCTGCTGTCATCTTGTGCAGGACAACTGTATGAGAATCGATCGAACCATGAAATCGATCTTCCCCAAAAATCGGCATTGATCGGTATTGGAATTGTTGACCAGATCGAACTTTGCTATTTATAGTGACGGACAAATCTGGCCATTCTTTGTTCATTTTGTGGAGGTCAAGTCGCAGCACGAGAAGCAGGAACTCCAAACCACCAGCCTGAATCAGTGAATTCTGAGCCAGAGCAGACGTGCAAGTTCCAACACGTGCCCTCGTTTTAACATTTCACGGCCCATCATCGACACCGCGATCAACCATCCCTCGTCCCGGACCCTCCCCTATAAATCCATCGACAGACCTCATCGCATCGCATCGCATCGCATCGCATCGCATCGCATCGCATCGCATCGCATCGCATCATGGGTTCCGAGCTCGGCATCACGGCGGATACAAAACCCGAAGTCAAACTAGACAGCGTCGGCATCTGGTGGATATGCTGGATGTGCATATGGACCATCCTCCTCCTATGCGGCATGGGGTACCTCATCCGCAACCGACATTCACAGACTCTCCGAATTCGTGGCCTTGGCCTCTCCCTATCAGCCGTTGTATTACTTCATTTGTACTGGATCTCGGTCCAGCTTCTTTACGCCCTGGGCCCTTTAATCCCAGCAGAGACGGAATATTGGGTCATGGGAATTTATCTGCCGCTCGGCATCGCGCTATTCCATGCCTCCAACACCCGGTTTCTCTACGTGGCGCGGGCGCAGCAGAAATTCATGCATCGCACGTCTAAGCAACCAATACCGACCAAACGTAACTTGAGCATCTATGGCCGGTTCAAGAAATTGGACTATACGTCCAGAATGATCGTTTGCATCGCTTTCGGCATGGGCTTTCAAGTGAGTACAGTCTTTGTGTTACAGTTCTTCTGTCTCCTCATTCAACAGGTTTCCGTTCCAGTTTTTTTTGTAGAGTTTGTATCTGATGTGGTTTGACTAATCTTGAACTAAATCGCAGCTCTTCCTCACAATCCTCATGTACCTCATCTCGCGCAAGTTTCATCACAGCTGGGGCTTGCCAGGCACAGAGGTCAACGGCACCGAAATGGAGCAAAAGACGGAAATGGGACGCGGATGGGAATGGTGGCCAAGCATCTTTTGGCAGTTCGTCTGGGCATGGTTTGTAGCGCCCTGGGTTCTCTGGCGGTCTCGCAAGATCAACGACACGCAAGGATGGAGGGTCCAAACCATTGGCTGTGCTGTCGCCAGGTAAGGTTCTTTCTTCTACACAGTAGATGACCTGATCTCCCCCTGTGTAAGCCTTTGCTGATTCTATGTTAGCTTGCACGCAACTCCCATGTGGCTGATTGCTCTATACGTCCCTGGGATGGAGGCTGTAAACGGGTACTTTGTGCCACCACAATGGTACGTCTCAAGCACACCAATATCCTCTCCATTATTTCTAATCCGGACGCCTTCTGATTCTCTCGAAATAGGATCGCCGTCTCTATCTGGATTCTCGAGATCTTGACAGTCTTCGTTCCCTGCTGGGAAGTCAGGCGGGCAACCAACTTGCGGCAGGATACGCTTAATTCCATCATCCAATGGGAATCCAAGAACAAGGCCTCCTCATCAAGCACCAAGTCTTCCGTCAACACCGCATCGACTGTCGTAGAGACCCTCATGACAGGCTTCAAGTCCACAGCCGCATCCATGGGCAACAAGTCCACCACGTCCGTCAAGTCAACCGATTCCAAGGGAAGTATCTTGACAATGAGCGCCCTCGAGTACGTCCTAGAGCGCAACCCAGTGCCCCTCCAAGAATTTTCCTCCCTGCGCGACTTCTCCGGCGAGAACGTCGCATTCCTCACCTCAGTCGCCGAATGGAAAGCCTCTCTCCCCAAACCGGCCCGCGACGGAACCAAAGATGAGTCCACGAGAGAACTCGTCCGCGAGAGATACAACAGCGCGCTACGCATCTACTCCGAATTCATCGGCATCAACGACGCCGAATTCCCCATCAACATTTCCTCGCTGGAGCTCAGAAAGCTGGAGACTATTTTTGAATCTCAAGCTCGTGCTCTCTACGGAAACAAGCGCAAGGTTGATCCGGCGACCCCCTTCGACTTTGGTGGCAGCGCGGGAGCGATACCAAATGTTGCTGCCAATTCAGTGGAAAAGTCGCCCGTCACAGCCAAGGAGCGCCTGAATGATGGTACTGAGAATGACGCCAATCAAGAGCGTGGAGACGGTGTGCAGTTCTGGGGCGAGATTCCCGAAGCTTTTGATGGGACTGTGTTTGATGAATCAGAAAAGCACGTCAAGTACTTGGTTCTGACTAATACGTGGCCCAAGTTTGTTAAGGACCGACGGAGTTCGCTGCAGTTGGAGCATGCGTCGGAGACGGGCCGGTCGATTATCCAGATGGTTCGCAATCGGCATGCTAGACGGTAGATTTTTTTTCTTTGAATCTGTACTTTGACACTTCTTTTCGCTCTAGATACCTGATTATTCAATTTATTACTTTATTTTTATGTACTGCAGCCCGGTTCGGAACATCTCACGACTCACGGAGTCACTGTGCTGAAGCAAGGCATCCAGTTTATATGTATGTACATAGCAACCCAAGCGAAGGGCATGGCTCAACTTTCAAGGCACTTCATTTGTGCTGAATAAAGCACCCCTGGACCCTACGTAATGATTAACCGTCTCGAAGGATCCTCGCGGCGTCAACTTGTCGACAATCCGGTGTTGTCAGCTGCATCATGCATGTGAATTGCGTTCTTATTAGTGTCGGCCTAGTGAGTGGGTCGGACCTTGATCCCCTCGGATTCCTTTCCAGTCCAACCATGTCAACATCAACAAATCCTCGAACCATGACGCACCTCGATCATTCCGCGCCTTGTACCTGGCCATCACACTGAATCACAGAGTACATACATATTTACATCAACACCAGATGAGAAAACCCTTCCAGTCCTCCACAAGTCCAGCCCGCAAGCACAAAAAACCTGCCATGGCACCCGCACCACCACCCCCAAGAACACTCCTCTGCCGCAAAGCCATCCCCTCAGACGCAGCCGCCGTCCAAAAGCTCGTCAAATCCGCCTACCGCGGCGAATCCAGCCGCACCGGCTGGACCACAGAAGCCGATCTCGTTGCCGACGAACGAATCGACGAAGCCGGCGTGGTAGCCAAGATCAAAGGCCCCGGCCTCGTGCTCGTCGCCCACGAACACGACCACACACACACCAGCGATGACGACCCCGCACTAGTGGGATGCTGTGAGATTGAAGCCCGAGAAGAAGATGGCATCGGATACTTTGGTCTCTTTGCGGTGGACCCGAAGAGGCAGGCTGGTGGGCTGGGCAAGAAGATCCTCGCGCAGGCTGAGAGTATGGCTCGGGAGGAGCTTGGTGTGCGTACGATGGAGATGTTTGTGATTTGGACGCGCAAGGAATTGATTGCGTGGTATGTGCGGCGGGGGTATGTCCTTACGGAGAGGACGGCGCCGTTTCCGTATGCGCATTTGTATAATGGGAAGGCGTTGAGGGATGATTTGCATTTTGTTGTTTTGGAGAAGAAGTTGTAGATTGGGGGGGGGGGAAGGGAGAGGTGGGAAAAGCAGGGCGTTGGGACATTCATGAAATCGATGATAGATGGGGACTTCTTATAGACGATTGGGGGAATCTAATCTGGGGCTTGTATTATATATCCAAAACGAGACATGTTGTTTTATTTATGCTACAAATATCTTGATGATACGGTTGGCGTGAGCTGTTTGGGTGCCACGATGACGCAACGCATCTTGAAGACACCAACGAGAGTCCAAGAAGGATTAGCTCACTATAGAGTAGGACGTCAAATGTGGGCGGCTTGGCAAGGTTTCCTCACATCTGACATCTGTAAACGACATCAGGGGGTCTCCCAGCACTCGATGCGTAAACTCATGCAGCTTCGGATGACGAGAAGCAGCCGCAATATCGGCACTGTCAGATCAAGGGATTCGTGCACGTGGCCAGACGAGAGAAGTTTTGAAGAATAGTTCTGAATCGTGAATAAAAACTCGCACGTATCATACATGATCTAGATATTGTAGTCTATTGGGGGCCGGAGCAATTCTTAAATGGTCACATCACATTGATCGACATTGATCGGGATTCAACTTCCAGCACAGAACATTTCTCTGAAAGACCGCAGAACATGCAGTAAAAGAGCACAAATTGAACAGAGTAAAGACAGCATGCTTACCATCCATCTTCGTTTTCGTCTTCATCCTCTTCATCTTCCGTCCCGTCTCCAGCCATTGTGTCCAACAGCCCATGCTCATTCTCATCTTCATCGTCATCGTCGTCGTTACTTTGGTCTTCTTCGCTTTCACTCTCCTCGTCGGTCTGTCCCGAGTCGCCTTCGCTCGCACTGGATATTATATTCTCAGGCCTTGCACGCCGTAGTAGTTCTGCCAATGGGAGTTTCGTGGGTGCCACGTCCTCATCCTCGTCCTCGTCATCCTCCTCTTCCGAGTCGCTGTCCAACGCTATAGGAGCCCGTCGTGTATCCTCTTCATCAATGTCACCATCGTTGTCACTTTGGTCGTCACTAGAACTGAGCATCACGCGCGAAGATTTCGGTGCTCGTCGTGTCGATATCGCTTCTATCTCGTTTTGATCATGTTGCACATCATCCCCTTCCCCGTCTTCCTCGTCATCTGAATCAAGTACTAAGCAGGTCAGTCTGGCTCGCTTGTTCTGCCGCCTATCACCTTTGTCATCACTGCTCTTCTCCTCCATCGCCCTCTCGTCATCGTCAGAATCCACGACAATAGCCTTTCGTTTGCGTGACCGTGATACAGGCTCGACGGGCTCGACGGGCTCGGTATCAACTTCGGCCAAGACTTCAACGACATCATCTGACTCCGGGCTTGAAAAGCGTCCAGGCTCCCCCTGAAGCAGCTCATCCTCCGACGACCCCTCAATCTCAATGATCTCTTCGTCGTCAATTCCCTCACTTTCATACTCATTCAGGTCGGTGCCATCGGCGTTGCTGTCACTATCGTCCACGGTTATATGTGAGGAGTCCGTAGTTGGGTCATCACTGTAATAACCGACTTTTGAGTCAGTGTACAATCTGGGATTGAAATACAACCGCCTCATCTTCTCGTAGATCTTGATGCCCGATTGCGACTCGAACTCCAGAAGCGGCCAAACTTCCAGGCCTGAATCCTTTATTTTCTCGGGCGAACACAACCTCGGAATTTGGTCGGTGAATCTCGCATACTCGTCTAAATCGGGCCAACAAAACAGGGACTTTGTATCCTCACCCAGGCCCGACTCTCGCTCGTGCGTTTCCACCATGTACGTGTGCACAAAGTCCGTTTCGCACCACCCCTCCATAAGATCTCTGGACTGGAACAACCCCTCCCAGATAGTATACAGCCTCTTCAGATTGGGAAACAGCTCCTTCATCGCGGGAATAGCCTTCAGCACCACTCCGTTGTAGGAATCAAATTGATCGTCGATCCCAAGTTCCTCGCGATAACACTCCATTTGATTAACAGAGACACTCTCGACTTTATCTGCAAAGCCAGGCAGAAAGTACTTCCGATGCGGTTTCCAGTCCGTCAGGATCACGACGTCAGTCTCCTTCCGAAACCTGACAATCGCATTCCCAGAGCCCGCATCCATGATTAATTCATCTGGATACTTGCACAACGCGATGCTCCTCGACTCACTGTTCACGGACAGCATGACCCTCAGGCTTTCCGTCTGATCGGCCAAGCTGAAGTGGTCCTTGACAGAATAATGGTCTGGCCGCTGCAGAATGGCCGAGCTGGGCCCAACACTGAATTGTAATACTCGGGCTTTGGCGCTTAGATCGGGGCAGTAGAGATGCCATATTTGATGCCGTAGTTCCGGTGGAAGCTGCATGAATTGGGGGAAAGCCGGGCGCGGCGCAGCGTCCCCATTTCGAGAATCGTGCCTGCTGGAGGATTCTTCGCCCGACTCTTCGGCCTCGTCGTCAATGAGGGAGTTGGGGTTCCGAATGCTGTTGTTTGAGTCGGAGGAGGAGGAGGTGCTCGCGTCATCGCTCGAATCGGGGTCGTCGGAACGCATGGCTTCGCGAACTATGAGGCGGCGAGATGTGCCGTTTCTTTTCGTGGGTTTGTTGCGAAAAGGTTCAAAATGAAGCGCGAAAAATGGGCCATTGTATGTCACTTGTACGGTGCGACTCGCAGGGTTGGGTCAGGGTGGGCACTGGGCACCTGCACCTGCATCTTAGGTACTGCTACAGTCTAGGTAGGTAGTAGGTACTGCACACAGCACAGGGCCACAACAGGCGGGGAACCTACAGCCTACAGGTGACCGTGGTAGCCTGGTAGGCTACAGTATGTATCATTAGGCAAAACTGAAGAAATCGTGCGGCGACGCGTAGCGGAGGCGCACATTTCGTGTTTGCCTCTTTATGCTCGAGTTCTCAACTTCACAGT
>SRQL01000212.1:0-41101 GCA_018360575.1 Claviceps sp. LM454 group G7
GGGTAAGCACAACCCGAGAGCCCTCTACGAGCGCAAGATCGAGTAGGAGAAAGGCTAGTTCTTGCGACCCCCAATCTCGCTCCACAAGAAGCTTGGAGACATCGGGAGATTGTGCAAGCACTTCGAGCACCGCCGCGTACTTTCTTCGGGTGCAGTATCCTCGAGCTCACTTCCTTCGGGTGCAGTATCCTCGACCTCCGTAGTAGACAGCAGCCGGCGTCTCTTCGAAGGTCCGGCTTCGCTAGACATCGTGGCGGGATTGAGACGTCGTACAGATAGATAGAAAGTGCCGTGGTGCTTAAAACGCTGTTCTCGACGTCGTACATACAAAGGTAAAATTGTAATCAAAATAAGTAGGTGATTCTCAATACAGAAGTCAAAATACGTAGGTGATTCTCAGTACAGAAGTTGGGGACTTGGCCTCTCGCAGTATAGACCTCGGTCCATCTCGGCTCGTACCTAAGTTCCATAAGCTTCTTGCAATTTTTGCATGACTACTTAATAAACCAATTCTTTTCTGTGCACCCTAATAAGCGAGCCCTCGGATTTCTCGAGAGCCAATCATTTCGCCAAGCTTTTCATGACTCAGGACATCCGGTTTTGAGAGCCTTATGTATTTAGAATTGGCTCCGCTTCGCTTCGCCAATAAGTACATATGTACCTGGACGGCTTGGAGTCCGTAGGGTTATTGGCGGGTGGCTGACGCTTTGTGGCGATGTGGCTTGCCGCTTCCCGCATTATTTACCACATCTGGCAGCCCCGGCCAGACAGAGGTGCTTGTCGCGTGCCGCCCGAGGCATTGCCGGCCTTATGTACCTATGTACATATGTGCCTATGATGTCGCACACAGGCTGTTGGAAGCTCTATGTACTCGTCGATGGTCATCTCGTAGTCTAGATCTTCACTGAATTCCAGTCACGTCTTTCTCTTCTTTGGTTGAGGCCTTTGGGGTTCATGAGGACTTCCATTGGCTTGCGCCTTCTGTTCGCGGTAGAACGTTACGGAATCCTGTGAGGATTGCCGCTCACCCGTTTTGTCCTACGTCTTGTCCTTTGTTTTCTCAGGCTTGTCTCGGGACATTTGCTATCTTCATCCAGCATTGTCCAGCTGCTCCATCCGCTGCCGCCGTCTTGCACAAGCACTAGAAACACGCCCCCAGCCTTGGCAGCACACAAAAAGTCCACCAACAACCGTTGGAAGACGAGTTCATACAGATAAACAATGCCATTCGGATATGTCTTGGACAGCTTAGCTAGTGATCAACGTGGTGCAGCATCTGCACCAGATGTTGCTTCTCTTCGACGTCGTCGCTTCCCATGCCCCGGCGGGCCACGGCCCACGGCATACACCCATTGGCGCGTGGGGGCCGAACCCGAGGATCTGGCTGGGATCACACCGGACGGCGGATAATGCGAATGCAAAATACGGAGTACATATGTGATGTACATACCTAGGTACTCCGTAGGTGTGTAGGTAGCCTATTGCGCTTCGGCGACCGATATCGGGTGATGGCCATGGCCGGTCGCGGCGTGGGATGGTCATGAACTCAGAGCGCAAACGTGAGGCGTCCCAGATCGAAATTAGCACTCATCACGTCATCGGAGACCAACGGATTAGGAGTCGGTCTAGCGAGCGAAAATAAAGAAAAAAAGCAGACCACTTCCGTCGTCCCTTGCTTGGGAGATCCAAGGGGTGTTCGGATTACGCCGAGTGCTCGACAGCAAGCGACACGGGCAACGTTTCGTACAGCGGCCTCCCAACCTCCTTTGCCGCGACTATGGATGCAGCGACGAGTTTGGACCCCTCGGAGGGCACGTAGCATTCGGGTGCCAAGCAGTCTATCCGCCGTATCAGCATCAGCAGTGAGCACCTAGCATACCTATGTACATAGCATTCACGTTAGCGCTAGTTGGCCGCAGCAGAAGAAGCTGATAAGCCGGGGGCATGGCTTGATATGAGCCCTGAGCCCTCGGCGGATTATTATGACGGTACATACATATGTAATGTATCGGACGAGTCGGGGCAAAGGCGCCTTGATGAAAGCAGGCACTGGGGATGGGAAGATGAAGTCCTACGTGGGGCTTCAAGCGCCTTGAGCCTGCTTATATTAGCGCGCACAAGCGCCGGTGCGGATTGCTGCACATTGGCGCGGAATGGTGCGGGAGGGTTATTTGGAGTACAGACCCTAACTGGAGAACAAAAGTTCGTCCCCGCCGTCTGGGGAGTCCGGCGTTTGGTCTTCCCCGCGCGTGTCATGGCCAATTGCACACTGCATTCTTGATGAACCAGAAGGAGATTCCATTCCAGCGTTGCGGCGAGAAGGCCAACTCGCGGGTGTCGCCTGTCGATATCGTTCACTTGCAACCTTGAGCCCGGCAGAGGGAGTGGCGGTCGGGGCCTCTACGGGAGTGGCGCTTGCCCGAGTGGCGTAAGCACTAAGGAGCCGTACCAATGGGAAGCTTCTACTCCAAGATTCGTCGTCGTTGCTCGGAAGTTGTAACGTCGGAGGCGAACAGGCGAACTTGACTGAGCCAGTCCGAGACAAAATTGCTCAGACGGTAGACCGGTCCATGATGGCGCTGCTGTTGACATTTCGAATTCATCATGCTGTTGCAGCTGCTTCCATCAACGTTCAAGCCGGGACAAGTTGCAGAGAGATAGAACAGTACATACCCTGGAACATAGCCATTGGCGTGTATGACGCGAGATGTCCACATTGATCGACTAGGATCCCTCGTCCAGCAAGTTGCGAAGATTATCGCTAATGCGGAATAGGCAGTGCTTCCTTCCAGTCTGGATTGCAAAAGATCCTCGTCTTCCCGAGCACCCCGGCCTCGCCCAGATAAGGACACCACTAGCGACGCTCCCCGGCTCGTATCTCAATCAAACGATGCAGCGTTCCATGGTGGTGTTGTCTGGCTAGGAATTGGTTTCACATCCCATTAACGTCGGAGAGGCTCACTTCATGTCGCGGGTCCCACATCCCCCTCGCTCGTTGGTTGTGACTTGAAGTGACATAAAGAGCTTCAAAATGCTTCATCGCGTACCCTACATCTTTTTGGTGATCACAGTCATTGAACTCAAAACAAAGAAAGTTCGGTCTCAGGCGCTGAAATTTTACCGGTTCGATAAGTGCGATGTGGAATTTTCTCACAGAGGCAATTGCTGGGTTTCTATCTTGAGCCACTTCCGCCGTAAATTCACTCCTCATCGAGCGCAAGAAAAGTTTGGGTCTCGGGATGCAGGACGGAGCCGATGTATACCTAGGTACATCTATGTCACGACAGTGATTGTCGATACTTTCGGTCATAGGCTAATTGTGCGGGTGAAGTGAAGTACTCCTCGTAAAGCTGCGACATGATTGGCTGCAAACACCTACCACCCCCCTGTCAGTGACATGAAGTGAGCCTCTCCGACGTTAATGGGATACGGAGTAGCAATATGGTAGTTAGTATTCCGTAAAGCTGAACTAATATACAGGCTACATATGCTGATTCATGGAGTGCTTGCTGGAGTGTCGCTGAGTGCTATCTAAGTGATCCGGTGTTCGAGAAACACTGGCACGTGCATACAATGCTTCTGGTGCGTTAGTGGCGACGCGAAGGAGTTCTGTGAGCCCTTGTAGAGGCTCCTGGCTCATGGCTCACTGCGGGTTGAGCCCGTTGCTCGTAGATGAGGATTGGGACTTACCGACCCCAGCCGTTGGAAGTCCAATGAGTGTCTAATCCCAATATCGCACCTCCACTGACCCCACCGCGTCCGATTCGTTATCTGCGCTGAGTCCTCCTCAACTTTGAACTTTCAAGCCGTTGGCGGGGATCACCCGACTTTCCGTTACCGGCTGCCCTACACACTCCGTACAGCGGACGCAACGCTCATGTGGCATCGTGGGCCATTCGTGGCTAGAACCACGGCTGCTACGGCTGCCAAACCGGCCCATGAATCAAGATGCAGTCCAACCATGCAGGATTCCTGGAGAAGGGGAGAATGCGTCCGGAGAAGGGGTCTCTCGCCGCCGGCGTGTGCTTGGATATAAACTCGCCCCCCCCGCCCATCTCGCTCTTTCCCTGTCCCTTGTATGATTCATTCCTGTTGTAACGCTGCTGCCGGCTTGATCTCACTCTATCGTCCTCGCAAGTAACCACATATCCCTTGTTGGTGCGAGCACAAGTCGGCTGCCATGGGTATCAAGGAGCGCTTCGGATTCAAGTCCACCGAGACTACCGCCGAGACCAGCAGCGCCGAAGTCCTGCCCAATGCTGAGGGCGCTGAGCGCGAGTTGCGTCGCTTCAGGCGCCAGCATCAATGGGACCCTTTTCTGGACGTGGACAAGCTTGACAACATCGACGATGCTCTCGCGTCCGGCAACGCGGAGAAGGAGATCGCCATCGACGAGTCCCTGATTCAGGAGGACTCTCCCTATCCCGAAGTCCGCAGCTCGGTAAGTAGTCAAGGACATCTCTGAGAGGAGGAGACACGCGCCATCGTGTATCGCTGTATCATGCGCTGACGGAATCCAATTGCAGGTGCCTCCTACCGACTCCGATGTTCCAGTCAATACCATTCGAGCGTGGACAATCGGAATGGTTCTGTGTACCATTGTCGCTGCCTGCAATGTCTTGCTCAGCTTGCGACGAACTCCCATTTCCATTTCCTCCACCGTCGTTCAGTTGATCGCATACCCGTGAGTGTTTAATTGGAAAGCAGCCGCCATGACAAAGTCCGTCTCTCTAACGTCAAGCTCGCAGGATCGGTTGCTCCTGGGCAAAATTGATGCCTCACCACACATTCCATGTCTTCGGCCACGCTCTCGAGCTCAACCCCGGGCCCTTCAACACCAAGGAGCACACCATGATCACCATGATGACTGCTGCTGGCAGTGCTCTAAGTTACGCCATTGACATTCTCCTTGCCCAGGAGATCTTCTATAAGCAACAATTCAAGTAAGCATAGCCTCGACATCTCCGCCCCGGCAATGTAAGACGTGCTAATGATTTTGTCGCACAGATGGGGTTTCCAGATTCTTCTCATGGTATCTACCCAAGCCATGGGTTTTGGTGTTGCTGGTATCTCCCGACGATTCCTCGTCTGGCCCTCTGCCATGGTGTGGCCTGCGACTCTTATCACATGCGTAGTCATGCACTCGCTTCACGACCACCGACCATCAGACCCCTCCGCCACCAACGGATGGAAGATTGGCCGTTACAGCTTCTTCCTCATCGTTGCTCTCATCACCTTTATGTGGGAGTGGTTCCCCCTCGTTATCGCTCCCTTCCTGAGTTACTTCATGTGGCCAACATGGATTGCTCCCTCCAACGTTGTCGTCAACCAGATCTTTGGTGGAAACACTGGCTTCGGTCTCATGCCCATGTCATTTGATTGGGCCACTGTCACTTCCTTCCTGAGCTCGCCCTTGCAGACCCCTGCTTTCGCCATTGTGAACGTCCTCATCGGTGTCTGCTTCATGGCTATTGGCAGCGCTGGTCTCGCATTTGCTGGACCCGAATACTACCGATACCTTCCCATCAGTGCCAATCAGAACTTCGATCGATTTGCGCAGCCTTACAACACTTCGGTTAGTCCCCTTTTCTTCCGACTTCCCACTTCCCTCTGTGCGCGCGACTGTCGAACTGACTGATCTCAATTATAGCGCATCTTGTTACCGGATTTTACCATCAACGAGACAGCTTACAAAGAATACTCGCCTATCATTTTGGGACCAACATTCTCTCTTTCTTACGGTATGGGCTTTGCCGGTCTCATGTCTACCGTGATGCACATTGCGCTCTTCTATGGACGCGATGTCTGGAACCGTGCAAGAAACTCCAAGTACGACGAGGACGATGTCCACATGAAGCTCATGCGCAAGTACAAGGAAGCTCCTGAGTGGTGGTTCATGGTCATCTTCGCCATCAGCTTTGCTTTCGGTATGATTGCTTGCGTAGCCTGGGATACACATCTGCCTTGGTGGGCCTACATCGTCTGCATCCTTATCGGCGCCATTCTGTTCGTCCCCATCGGCATGATCCAGGCCATTACCAACCAGCAAACAGGCTTGAACATCATCACCGAAATGATTGTTGGTTATATGCTGCCTGGCCGCCCCGTCGCCATGATGCTGTTCAAGAGTTACGGATACATGCTGTCGTTCAACGGCCTCAACTACATCTCCGACATGAAGGTTGGACACTACATGAAGATTCCTCCCCGCAGCATGTTCGCCGCGCAGGCGTTTGCCGTGATTTGGCTCTCTTTTGTCCAGATCGCGACCTACAACTTCCTCATTGGCAACATCAAGGAGATTTGCACGCCCCACCAATCGCAGGGCTTGACCTGCCCCAGCGCCCGAACTTTCTACAACGCCAGTGTCATTTGGGGCGTCGTTGGCCCCAAGAGGGTGTTTGGTGTCGGAGGCTTGTACTCCTGGACGAACTGGTTCTGGCTCATCGGCTTCATCCTCCCCGTGATGCAGTACTTCATCGCGCGGAGATACCCCAAGACCATTCTCCGCTACCTCATCACGCCTGCCTTGTTCGGCGCCGCTGGCATGATTCCTCCCGCTACGCTCTACTTCCTGTTTCAGTGGGTTATTGTCGGCCTGGTTTTCAACCTTGTCATCCGCAGAATGTTCTTTGGTTGGTGGAGTCGCTACACGTATGCCTTGTCGGGAGCTCTCGACATTGGCACTGCCTTCTGCACTGTTCTTATCGGTCTGGGTCTTGGTCTTAGCGAGACGAACATGCCAGATTGGTGGGGGACTTTGGTTTGGCAGAACACACTGGACTACAACAGCACGGCTGTGACGAAGGAATTCGTTGATGGGGTGACGCCGCCACTTGGGCCGGCTACGTGGTAATGATCTGACGGGAGGGGGCTGACGATCTTTTTCCTTGGCTTTTTGGTTTTTCCTTATTCGGGGGTTTCTTTTTTATCGGGGTTTTCCATCTCATTTCGGGGTTTTCATGAAACGCGGTGTAATCATCTTTGCATTATACCTATTTGGAACTTTGTTTTTTAGTTTGGCGCGGCGGGTCAGTCATGTATAGTAATGAATGGAATAGAATAGATCAATGTGTCGGACCGTATGCCCACACAAAGGCAATGCATACATAAGAAATTACGCGTCACACACACACAAATCCGAAATGGATCGTCTCTTCTCTTGCGTCAGTTTTGTTGTTTTTGCCTACTAATCTAGGAGCTGTAAGACACGGACGGTGGAGGAGGCAAGTTCCATGGTATCGTGCTCGTTCTTCTGTCCTGCGGCTTCAAGTTACACTCGAAGTCTTCTCTTTTATGGACGAGAGAAGTCGTCGTAGTGACCAAAACCCACCACAATCGGAGTGAATATGAGTAGCTCCCCAAATCCCAAACAATGAGTGTGATTCTCGAAGTTGTGCAAAGTAAAATCAAGAAGGCAAAAGCATACCAAAACGAGTCCATGCCAACTACATGTCGCGATCGTTCTCGCGATCACTCAATCGATCGCCTGTAAGGAGTCTTCTCATGGTACCAGTCTTTCCACAAGTGACAAGTAGGAATAGTTCTCAAAGCCCGCAAAGAAGTGCTCCACCAGGGTCATGGGTGGCCATCCGAAGCTCCGAAGCAGGCGACAAAGGTTCTTCTTCTCATACGTCGGCGGGATCGGTGACCTTTATCATCGTGGGCAGAAGCTGTTGTAGGTAGTTGAAACTTGACGGTGAGCATGAGGTTCAGGTGGCTGAAGGTCTACTCCAGGGGGCAGGCCGGGCTTGTTGATTAGGGATCTAAGCAGAAGGGGCAGGGTACATCGAAGCTGTTGGCGGTGACTCGTGAGGGTGAGAGGGTTGCCGGCAGGCTGGGCGTGTTTGAGTGTGGATCATGAACAAGAGAATTCGTCGAAGCTGTTGCGGTTGCGGTTGCGGTTGCGGTTGCCGTTCATGTCGAATAGCCATGAGTCGACACCAATTCGTCTCTTCTGGGGTTTCCGTTCCAACAACGACTTCTGTTAGAAAGGGGGCAATCGTCCTGTAATAGAGTATCAGTTTGGACTTTGGAGAAGAAACCTTCCAAGTGAGCAAGGGCTTTCAGAATGTACCTTTTCGGCAACCAATCTGGGGCTCTGAAACTTATTACCAGAGGGGTTCGTGCTTCTGTATCGCATAGCGCGGTCATATTTAGAATAGTCCCATTCACTTGTAGCTGAACGGAGTAAAGAAACGCATTCTTCTTATTGCTACCTGACCGAGCTATGGCTGACATGACCATCGGAGGGTCTTTCAATGGCCTCATTCTTTTCCTGACTCGAATTTAGAAGTATCGTCGTCATCCACCTCTTCAAAGGCGGCAACCGTGTGGTGCTGATAACAATTGATAGCAAAGTGACCCTTCCTTCCACGCACGAAGAAAGTCTCAGCAGCGTAGTGAGCCTTTTTCTCGTCCTCCATCAAGGCTCGGCCGGCCAACAGAGACGTGATTGGGGCGTGCATCTTTGTCCTTGGCTCTGTGTTCAGAGACCTCGACGCGATCCTTCTTGCGCTCCTTGTCCATCTTGGGCTTACCCTCCTTATATCCTGAAGATCGACCTTTCTCGCGTTGCTCGTGGGCTCACTGCTAAGAATAGGCGGCGCGGCCAACGTCTTCGGTGGACTGCTCGTAGTCCACATCAGAGTCAACGCTGTTCTTGTTGAGACCGGTGTCCATGTCGGCTAAGATCAAATCTTAAAGCATCTGTTTCTGGTTGGCGGGCGAAGTACTGGCTTCTGATACATGGAGTAAAACACTGTGCCGGGAAAAGCGGTGCGGTCACCGTCCGTGGACGGCGTCCCCGGATGGAACGTCTCAGGTGAGGATCGGTGCGCGGTGTGCCTACACGTCTGAGACTCAGATCCATCAGGCTATCAGTACCGGTATCAGAGACTCGGTATTTTCTGTAACAGCTGATTCCATTCACCAAGTGGCAAGGACTTGTCACTTGCCTCTTTGAGGTTGTCCCTTCAACCAAAGAACGTCGCAGTCGCCTTTTCGACCAGAGGACTTGGTGGTTCTTCCGTGAGTATATTCTTTGAGATATTTCTGCATCCCACGGGAAAAGAAGCAAAACAAATTGCGCCGCAGAGGCTGGTGTAATGCAGTCTGACGCGAAATCGGACTTGTTCCTGAGTACACCGTGATCAAGTGACGAACTTATACGTAAAAGGCTTTTGGGGGAGAAGGTTCAAGCCTCCTGAAGGTCTTTTGATTATGTTCCTGTAAGTCACTCCTTCCCGGCTCACTTACAAGAGCCGAGAGAGGGGAAGTTAATGACTTGACATGCGCAGTTGCCTTACGTCCCAGCTGTAACGAGCGAACCCTCCCGCCGAATACTCGGAAGGATCGTCTATGTCACTCTCCTATGACGTGATCAATGTTTATGTTATTGGGGGCGGAGGAGAAATGATAGTGACGCTCGAGGTTGAGGGTTATGGCGTGTTCGTCTGCCGCCAATATTTTAGAAACGACCGAAAGTGCTTGTCAGCTCGAAGTCATTCCGCAGAGAAACTGTATCGTCGTATAACGTAGATTGAACAATTGCTCGCTCGTCTGGCGGAACAATGTCACTTGTTGGTGATAGGATACCTACCTATAGTTGCTCCAAAGTGTGATTTTCTCCACAACAAAAGGGAACATGATGGGGAATAGATAGCGAGTCTGATATGATCATTGATGGGTAATCAATAACGAATCTAGTTTGGTTTAGTTTTGGTTGGTGCAATTGCTATCAATTGTCAGGGTTTGCAGGGGTGAGTGAGATGTGTATCTCAGATCTGCACTGTGGGCTTTGATCTATCTATATATCACGTGACCCATGCCACCTCGACTCCCCACTCTGGCGTCTCTTCAACGGGTCCTCATCTCTCTCTTATCTCTGTCATCCGCACTGAGGCTCAGATTGTACTAGCCATTAGGCAGCCTATCTACGGAATAAAGCAGTCATAATATGCAATCATAGGGTATCCTCAAGCTCTGAGTTGCCCGATCATAGTCCTAAGTCAGCTCCTAGAGCTTCTGGAAACCCGGAAAACTCGGATATGTAGCTGATTAAGGACAACGCTTAGACCAATTCTGTAAGCCATGATTCCAGCGAAGGGGAGAACGTTAGCGTTAGGTAGGCAAGGGATGGCTGAACCAACGGACCGAGGTTGGGAACAGGATCGAGGCACCGAGCCTACTAATCTTCCATCCAGTCACTTTCGATCTCACAGCAATTCCACATTTACATTAGGTGGCTCTGACCGGATGTGATGATCACGTGACACAGCCACTCTCTCGCCAGGTCTGACACAAGCTGCGCTCTTCAAGCCAAGAATATCGTGAGCCCGATTCTCGGAAAATGCCAAGACTCTCCTGTCGTGACTTGTGTTCGTTTTTCTCCGTTCGGCTTCAACATTGACCAACGTTGCGTGCGTCACCCACCAAAAGCACTCTGCCTACCTAACATAGACAACTTGATAAGGGAACTTTTACAAGAGACGGAATTCTCACAATGACAGGGGTTTCTCTACACGTCGTCTCGAATACTATACAATCACCATGTCACGCGAATCTCTTGGCAATCGAGACCCAAAAAGAAGCCAAAACCATTCCAGTGAAGGTGTCTTGAAGATTCCAACCTCGAAGGGCGCTTGCGGCTTGCGATTAGGTACCCCTCCAGCCACACCCCGCACCGCCACGCATGACCCCCGGTCCATGAGTTGCCCCAAAAATCCGATGATGATGTCCTCCATCTTTTTCGCGGCGACTTCCATCCCACGGCCAAAGCCACATCACGAGAATATCACCCGTCTTCTCCCTGTCCTGTCGCCACTGACTCTTCATTCGACTCCCCTGTGATACCTGGAAAAAAAAAGAAATCAGAAAAGGAAAAAAGGAGCCGCGGACGAAGGCAAGACCACCGGAGCATCGCCACCAGAGAAGAGCCCTTCCTGGCGCACGAACCAATACACGCACGACATCGCTTCGACGAACCGCGAAACGATCCGATCTCCCTATCAGACCAAGAGAGAGCTGAAGAAGTAGCGCTTCACTCCGCGACGCAAACTTTCCAACCACAATGGCCGCCAAAAAACCTACAAATTGGGGGCTTTGGACAAAAATGATATTAGCGTATGCGCTCCATCACCCCCCCTTCCCTCCGATCGCACATCACACATGACACATCGCGCGCCAGACTCGTCTTTTCTAATTAAAAATGAGAACAGCGGCGTAGGTATCAGCGTCGGAGGCCCCATCCTCACAATGCGCCTCATGCCCACGCAAGACGAGCTCCGATCCCGATACAATCCCGAACTATTGAAGAAGAGTATCGAAGAGAGAGAGGAGCGGCAAGAGGAGTTTGATGTCTTTGTGAATCGGTTGAAGGAGTATTCGAGATCGGATAAACCTAGTACGCAAACCCTGTCTCCCCCTATTCCTCCCCCCTTTTTTAAATTTAAGAAGACGCAACGTGCCCATGTCCCCGGGGATGATGTAGTTTGCAAGACGTGATGGCAGAGTTTTTACTAAACATTGATTTTTCTCTTGCTTATCAGTTTGGACGGTGATGATGGAAGAGGACGAGAGACAGAAGAAGGCCGCATTGAGTGCGGCGAGGGCACAGCGGAAGGAGGCGGATTCGCAGAGGGAGCAGATGAGGAGGGAGGCGGGGTTGGAGTCTAAGTAGGTAGGCTGGGTTGGAGTATCGGTGGTGAGCGGCTGTACTTGGAATCTAAGATGAGACTTGCTCGAAATTTGAGACGCAGGCAGAAGATTGATTGAGAGTTTCCGGAGTAGGCCGACTTCGAATCTAGGAGATACATATGCGGGTCGGATCTCCTAAAGATAGGTTACAGGTAGCTGGCTGCCTGGTGCTTCGAGTCTGAGTTGGTAAACTGGACGTCATGTAGACGGATGCGAGGCCATATTCCGGCAGCAATGCTCTCCTTCTCACGACAAGTTCATGAGATGGGAGGTGTTGTGTTCCCATCGTTGGTTCAGTGGAACGACTCGAACGACTCAACGAGCGGTGTCTCGTCGGGTGTGACGAAGTCTTGTGTACGATCAATTTTATACATACGAAAAAAATGACTAAAGAGACAACACGTGGTACAATGCATTGTCCAGCGGAAAACAAAATGGCACATGGCTAACTCAAGATCAAAGGACGAAGAATCTTGATCACTTTGAGGTGGTCTCGAAGAAGAGGGTGTGAACCACCTGTCTCGACCAATGGGGTGTCTCGCATTTGATCTTAGTTTTGTTGCTGGGTTTCTTTGATACGGATCCTTTGTCAAGTCGTCTTCTTCTTCTTGTTGTTGTTGGTTCAGTTACAGTAGCTTCCCAAGGGTTATGTAACCGGCTAACGGCACCCAATAACACGCCGTCTAAAATGGACAGGGTGTAGAAAGGTTCGCGAATCGCCACGACCATCGTCGAACCAATAACTGCTCTACATAAGAACGGAATGGAACAAGGGAAGCTTGTTCCAGGGATAACGGTCCAATGAGAACAGTCTTGAATGAGGAGTGGCAAAGTCAACAATGATGATCGTCGAACCAACCTGGTGTGGGACGGGAATGCGGCATGGAAACCTTGTTCCGGGAGTGGAAAAACCTGGGGTAAAATGCGGAGGCGGGTTACGGGTACATAGGTATGTATGTCACCAGACACTGATCAGCCGGATACACAGAGGCACCTAATGTAGATAAGGACGCCGTCAGTGGCCACAGCACGTGCTTGGAGATTAGGGGTCGGTAACGTAACAGACGGGCCGACAACTTACAAGGCTGATTGTACCTGCTGTCGGACAGACGGAGGAACCCTGGCCAGCCACCAAGGCATGGGTGGCGTTGAGCCGGACCGCGTGAGGGTGTGATCACTGTGATGGATGGCGCTGATGGTGATAGAGTCAGATAGACAGAAGGTGTTTGTTGGTGGGAAGAACCAACAGAGCGCCGAATGGAGATAAGGACATATAAGGTGCAGGCTGCAGCAACAAGAGCTGAAGCCTGAGAGAAAGGAGAGAAAGTGGCAAATAGCAATGCTTCTTGGCGGGTGGCTGACCTTTTGTCGCGGTGTGGCTTCCCGGACTGTTAACCGCATCTGGCAGCCCCCGTCTGATTCGTTATCTGCGCTGACGCTGTTGGAACCGACTTCACCACGCCATCTCCATGTATCGTTGCGAGCATCTCGCCTGTCACAAACTGCCACAACCGCCACAACGGTCCATTGGCGCATCCACGAATCAAGATGCAGTCCAACCATGTAAGATGTCTGGATAAGGGTCTCTCGCCGCCGGCCGCGTGCTTGGATATAAACTCGTCCCCCCGCCCATCACTCCTGCCTCATTGCTTGTACGACTTATTCCTGTTGTAACGCTGCCGGCTTGACCTCACTCTACCCTTCTCGCAAGAAACCACATCTCCCTTGCTGCTGCGAGCACAAGTCGATCGCCATGGGTATCAAGGAGCGCTTCGGATTCAAGTCAACCGAGACTACGGCCGAGACGACGGCCGAGACCACCGGCGCCGATGTCCTGCCCAATGCTGACGGCGCTGAGCGCGAGTTGCGTCGCTTCAGGCGCCAGCATCAGTGGGACCCTTTTCTGGACATCGACAAGCTTGAAAATATTGACGATGCCCTCGCATCTGGCAACACAGAGAAGGAGATCGCCATCGACGAGTCGCTGATTCATGAAGACTCTCCCTACCCCGAAGTCCGCAGCTCGGTAAGTAGTCATAGGAAGCTCTGAGAGGAGAAGACGAGCATCAACTCAGAATGGGGGCCGGTCGCATCGTGTATCGCGTGCTGACGGAATCCAATGACAGGTGCCCCCTACCGACTTCGATGTTCCGGTTAATACCATTCGAGCTTGGACAATTGGACCGCTTCTGTGCACCATTGTCGCTGCCTGTAATGTCTTGCTCAACTTGCGGCGAACTCCCATCAGCATTGGTTCCACAGTCGTTCAGTTGATCGCATACCCGTGAGTGTTTTTTACTTGGAAAGCGGCCGCTATGGCAAAGCCTGTCCTGTCCCTCTGACATCCAAGTCTGGCAGAATTGGTTGCGGCTGGGCAAAATACATGCCTCATCACACATTCCATGTCTTCGGCCACGCTCTCGAGCTCAACCCCGGGCCCTTTAACACCAAGGAGCACACCATGATCACCATGATGACTGCTGCTGGCACTTCTATAAGCTATGCTATTGATATTTTGCTTGCTCAGGAGATCTTCTATAAGCAGCACTTCAGGTAAGCACAGCCCTGACATCCCGCCTCGCCAACGCTGTATGTATTAATCAGATCGTGCACAGATGGGGTTTCCAGATTCTTCTCATGGTATCTACTCAGGCCATGGGTTTTGGTGTCGCTGGTATATCCCGACGATTCCTCATCTGGCCCTCTTCCATGGTGTGGCCTGCGACTCTCATCACCTGCGTGGTTATGTACTCGCTTCACGACCACCGACCATCAGATCCCTCCGCCACCAATGGATGGAAGATTGGCCGTTACAGCTTCTTCCTCGCCGTCGCTCTCCTTACCTTCATGTGGGAGTGGTTTCCCCTTCTTATTGCTCCCTTCCTGAGTTACTTCATGTGGCCAACATGGATTGCTCCCTCCAACGTTGTTGTCAACCAGATTTTTGGTGGAAATACTGGCTTCGGTCTCTTGCCCATGTCGTTTGATTGGGCCACTGTCACTGCCTTCCTGACCTCGCCCTTGCAGACCCCTGCTTTCGCCATTGTGAACGTTTTCATCGGTGTCTGCATCATGGCCATTGGCAGCGCTGGTCTCGCATTTGCTGGTCCCGAATACTACCGATACCTTCCCATCAGTGCCAATCAGAACTTCGATCGATTTGCACAGCCTTACAACACTTCTGTTAGTCCCATTTTCTTCTGACTTCCGACTTCCCTCTGTGCGCGCAACTGTTCAACTGACTGATCTTCATCACAGCGCATCTTGACAAAAGATTTCACCATCAACGAGACGGCTTACGAAGAATACTCGCCTATCATTCTGGGGCCAACATTCTCTCTTTCTTACGGTATGGGGTTTGCCGGTCTCATGTCTACTGTGACGCACATTGCGCTCTTCTACGGACACGATGTCTGGAGCCGTGCCAGAAACTCCAAGTACGACGAGGACGATGTCCACATGAAGCTCATGCGCAAGTACAAGGAAGCTCCTGAGTGGTGGTTTATGGTCATATTCGCCGTCAGCTTTGCTTTCGGTATGATTGCTTGCCAGGTTTGGGACACGCATCTGCCTTGGTGGGCCTACATCATCTGCATCCTCATCGGCGCCATTCTGTTCGTCCCCATCGGCATGATCCAGGCCATTACCAACCAGCAAACGGGCTTGAACATCATCACCGAAATGATTGTTGGTTATATGATTCCTGGCCGCCCTGTCGCCATGATGCTGTTCAAGAGTTACGGATACATGCTGTCGTACAACGGCCTCAATTACATCTCTGACATGAAGGTTGGACACTACATGAAGGTTCCTCCCCGCAGCATGTTCGCCGCGCAGGCGTTTGCCGTGATTTGGCTCTCTTTCGTCCAGATCGCTACCTACAACTTCCTCATTGGCAACATCAAGGACATTTGCACGCCTCACCAATCGCAGGGCTTGACCTGCCCCAACGCCCGAACTTTCTTCAATGCCAGTGTCATTTGGGGCGTCATTGGCCCCAAGAGGGTATTTGGTGCCGGAGCCTTATACTCCTGGACGAACTGGTTCTGGTTCATCGGCTTCATCCTTCCCGCGATACAGTACCTGGTAGCACGGAGATACCCCAAGAGCATTCTCCGCTACCTCATCACTCCTGCCTTGTTCGGCGCTGCTGGCCAGATTCCTCCCGCTACGATTTACTTCATCTTCCAGTGGGTCATTGTCGGGTTGATCTTCAACCTTGTCATCCGCAGAATGTTCTTTGGTTGGTGGAGTCAGTACACGTATGCCTTGTCGGGAGCTCTCGACATTGGCACTGCCCTCTGCACTGTTCTTATTGGTCTAGGTCTTGGTCTTAGCGAGACGACCATGCCAGATTGGTGGGGGACTTTGGTGTGGCAGAACACGCTGGACTTTAATAGCACGGCCGTGACGAAGGAGTTTGTTGAGGGGGTGACGTCGCCACTTGGGCCGGATTCGTGGTAATGATTTCCTGGCTTTTTGGCTTTTTGGCTTTCCTTGCTCGGGGTTCTCTTTTCTTCTTCGATTCTTTTCTTTTTTTTCTTTCGGGGTTTTTATGAAATTTGGTATGTTCTGGACTTTGTAAATATGTAGATGGGAAGTTTACGAGCGTGATGAATGATGAGGGGGTTCTTTCGGGGTTTCGTTCAAATATCATCGATCGGTTTTCGTACCAACCCTCTCAAGTTTTGGTCTACATGTCAGAGACCTTCGTGGTGTATGTAGGGTCTTTCGATCTGGTGTGCAAAATATCATGTAAATCGTGTGTTTGATCTACAACAGGGAGAAACTGGAAAGGACTGTCACATCGACTGATGGAGCTGGTTTTGTTTACATAGCACATAATCTTTTCAAATTTTGTCAGCTATCTATATGATAATGTAACAGACTACTGCTCCTTTCTCGTCATCTGAATAGAATCCGCACCAGTCTCCACCACACGATACTTGTCCGCATCTCCAAGACCACTCGCTGCCCTAACATACGCCTCGTCAGACCGATCACAAAGCACATCCAGGTCCGCATCGCTAAGGATATCATTCTCGTCGCCACTTGTCTGATAGACCAATCCATCTCTGAGAAGCAACGCGCGCAGCATCTCCGCATCCAACCGCTCCTTACTATTATCCAGCTTCTGACCCATGGACTTAAATCCACCCTTCTTGATGACCAGTTTCTCAAGCCGCCGCTTAGCGTCCGCCGACATGAGAAGAGTTTCCTCCACAGTTCCCCTAGTGGCGAGGCGGTACACAATGACAGGCCTAGTCTGCCCGATACGATGGCACCGGTCTTGAGCTTGGAGATCCTGCTGGGGATTGAAGTCCGAGTCAAACAAAATGACTGTGTCTGCCGAAGCGAGGTTGATACCCTGCCCGCCGGCGCGGGTAGATAGCAAGAAGAGGTTGTAGTTAGGGTCGGTGTTGAAGTCGTGGATCTGCTGCCGCCGATCGTCTTGTGCGACGGAGCCGTCGATACGGCAGACGGACCAGCCGCGGAGTTCGCGGGCGTAGTCTTCCAGGATATCGAGCTGGGTTTTGAATTGGGAGAAGAGGAGTACTTTGTGGCCGTTTTGGAAGAGTTTCGTGAGGAGGCGGTCGAGGAGGAGCATTTTGCCGGAGGAAGTGACGATGGTTTCGTCGACGGGGACGTTGGTTGATGTGGCCCAGGGGTTGTAGAAGTTGTGGGGGCTGTTGCAGACGAGACGGAGCTGGGCGAGCGGGTTGCCGAGTTTCTTTTGGGCGAGTTGTTTTTCTGTGAGGGACAAGTCACGAGCGAGGGAGAGTCAGAAAGATTGTAATTTGTTTGGGGTACGTACTCGTGGTATTCGCTGCACGGCGAGATGGAAGACAATCGCGAGTTGATAAACGAGGCGAAGATGAAGGAGCGGAAGGAGAAAGGACGAAGAAGAGGGGAAAGGGGAAACAGGAGGATGGAAGTACATACTAGCTAGCTCAAGTGTCTCTGCTCGTTCAATCTCCTCGGGGGATCGCAGCTCGTCTGCTTCATCTTGCTCGTCTTCACTGGCAAGCTCATCCGCCAACTTAGCTTCGAAAGCATCATCTGATAGCGCTTCTTCGTCTGAATCCGCCTCTGCGTAGGTCATTTTGGCGCTGCGCGTTCTGCTTCGTGTGCTTGCCGGGGTCGACGTACGACTAGACCGCGCGCTCTTGCTCTCGGTTTGTTTAGCCGGAGTGGGAGGGCTTTTCCGTTTGGATTTTGACTTGGAGGATGGGGTTGCCACAATAAGAGCTTCGGCATCGTCGTCTTGTCTTGATGTGCTGGCGCTGTGGCGAGTCGATCGTCTGCCCATCATCATGGCGAAGGCATTGGGGGCTGCAGCCGACTTACTCTTTTCTGTCCTAGGGCTTTGTCGCACGGGGAGCGAGACCGCTGATTTGTCTGATTTTACTTCTTTCTCGCTGGGTTTGACTGCACGGCTACTTGATCTTGAAGACTGGCGGGTCGATGGACCAGATGGCGCGACGCTGTTGATCTGGTTGATGACCTTTTGTTCCAGATAGGCTCTCGTGTCAACCTCCTTGTCTGTAAAGACGTTGTACAAGTCGGTCTGCTCCTTGGTCATGGGCGCAAATAGCACGTATTCGCGCTTTTTAGGCAAATACGCGGCCACGTCTTGCTTAATTCTCCGCAACAGAAGGGGCTGCAGTATGAGATGGATCTTCTTGACGAGATCCTGCTTCATCTGATCCGCAATGAACTCCTCGGTGCTCTTCTCATCTTGTAGATCGGAAAAATCGAACCAGGACTCGAACGCCTCCCAGTCGGTGAAGATGTTGGGCAAGAGAAAGTGCAGCAACGACCAAAGTTCCTTGAGATTGTTTTGCAGCGGGGTTCCGGTGATGAGCAACCTCGTGGCGGAGGAGAATTGCCGCAATTGTTGAAACAGCTTTGCGTCGGCATTCTTCATTCGGTGGCCTTCGTCCTATGTACGTCCAAACAAGATTGTATCAGCATCGGCGAAAAGAGGACCGGTTTCCAGAAAGGCGGGATATAATATATGTGGCAGAGAGGGTGGGAGAGTCGTACTATTATGATGAACTCCCACTGTATCCGGGAGAGGTTATGCTGGTCCCTCAAGACCATCTCATACGACGTGCACACGACTGGAAACTTTGTACTAGGTCTCCCTCCTGTGAGGTTACACATCATTTTTGTCTGGAAGATCTCTTCTCTTTGCGCCTGATTGCCGTGGTACATGACTACGGGTATTGACGGCGTCCACTTGTGGAACTCATCCATCCAGTTGGACAAGGTGCTTAGAGGCGCGACAATCAGATGGGGCCCCAGGTAGTTTTCCTGCTCTCGCAGAAGAGCAATAAGCGCAATAGTCTGTACAGTTTTGCCTGTGCTTTCGTTAACAATATTATTCACAAATGCAAGGACCACATCAAACTAAGAGAGAGAAAGCCAGGTAGTACAATTGGGTTTCGTTGGATCATACCTAATCCCATCTCGTCCGCCAAAATGCCACTCATACCCTGAGAGCAAATCTCAAACATCCACGTCAAGCCCTCCAGCTGGTAGTCTCTCATGGTGCCATTGATCATACACTTGGGCTGTTTCGCCATTTCCAGACTATGTTCACCGAGCGTCTTGCCGTCTAGACTGCTTCCCACACGTCCGAGCACTTGCGTCTTTTTGGTGAGAATGTCGCTGAAAGCAGCGCTCTTCATAAGCAGCTCGTCTAGCTCCTTCGCCTTGACTTCGCGCTCAGCCTTCGTCTCCGCCTTTCTCTTCTTGATGCGCTTCTGCGTGGCTGAGAGTTTGTGGTCTTGATCAGTCCTCCTATTTTCTTCCCTAGCCTCCCGCTCCTCCTTTAGAAGACTATCCTCGGTGAATTGGCCGGCGGCCTTGGACTTTGGTGAGGCCATGGGTGGTGGCGAGCTGGGCGCGCTTGCCAAGGCAGCTTGTTCGGGGGAGGATAGATTCGGCGTCTGAGGAAGACGACAAACCCCTGGCAAGTCGCTCCTGGAAATTCAATGCTTTTCCTGTAATGAAAATAGTCCTCTGAGCCTCAATTTAACCTTTTTGTCAGCAGTTGCGCATTGCTGTTTCCTTTTGCTGGTAGTGCCAAAAAGTAGGGAGCGCGAGGGTGCAAACGGCGGCCTTTTGTATGACCAGTTCGGAAGGCTAAGGAGATCGATTACAATTCGCTGGATAATCGCAAAACATGACTTGTTGGTCAAAGGAAAAGAAATCGGGTGCACTTCGAATCATGCAAATAGTAATGACGGCGACGAAAAAGGTGACAGGCGACGCGCCTTCAGTGAATCATGACGCAGAGAAAAGCAACGCGATACCCATGCGCGGTCACGGGACAAGCCGCTCGACGCGTAAAGTGGACGTTGATGCACCGTTTGCTGTATGACTAAGCACGCATTGCCCAGGAAACTGCCATCGAGTTCGGGAAAAAATCATTGCTTCAGATACCTAGAGCAAGTACATACATACATACTCCAGTCTCCAAGTACATCACCGAGACGAAGGCGCCCACAAACCGGCGACTTCTTCTTCACGTTCCCAAGCTGTTTTCCGCTCGCATCTTGCGTCCCGTCGCCAGGGCTCTCCTCCCAGCTTCCCTCCGCCGCATCACCAAAATGGCCCTCGCCAACCAGACCTACACTCCCACCGAGGAGACGGAGATCAAGCAGTGGCTTACCACGTCAGAGCGTCTCAAGTCCAGCGATGACAAGACCTCCATCTTGGAGACCCTCAACAGCCACCTCGCCAGCCGCACCACCCTCCTCGGTAGCAAGCCGTCCAAGGCCGATGTCGCCATTTACGAAACACTCTCTCCCGTAGTTGCCAAATGGTCCCCCGACGAACGAACCGGTGAAAAGGGTCACCCGCACATTGTCCGCCATCTCGACTTTGTCCAGCAATCGACCCTGTTCGGCCTCAACCTCAAGGACGAGCAGAAATTCGCCGTCGACCAGGACGATGTCCGCTATGTCAAGCCGCCTGTCGATGCCAAGGCCGAAAAGGAGCGCCTGAAGAAGGAAAAGGCCGCTGCCGCTGCCGCTTCTTCTGGTCCCACCGATGCAAGCAAGACTGCCACTCTTGTCGACCGCACAAAGGATAAGGCCAAGGATAAGGTCGAACAAGTCAAGGGTGCTGCTGCTGCTGTTGTTGGAGGCGACAAGCCCAAGAAGGAAAAGAAGGAGAAGGCTCCCAAGCCGCAAAAAGCCCCCGCCCCCGCGGCCCCTCTCTCCCCTTGCCTGATCGACCTCCGCGTAGGCCACATTCTCAAGGCCATTCACCACCCCGACGCCGACTCGCTCTACGTCTCCACCATCGCCGTGGGTGACCCTGCTGGTAACGAGGACTACGTCGAATACGAAGGCCAAGTCTGCCGAACCGTCTGCTCCGGCCTCAACGGTCATATCCCTCTCGAGCAAATGCAAGGCCGCAAAGTCATCGTCGTTTGCAACCTCAAGCCCGTCAAGATGCGTGGCATTAAATCCTGCGCCATGGTTCTCGCTGCCTCGCCCAAGGTCAAGGCCGGTGAAGTCGATCACGACAAGGGTCCCGTGGAGCTGGTGTCTCCCCCCGAGGGCGCCAAAGCCGGTGACCGGGTCTTCTTTGAGGGATGGCAGGGTGAGCCTGAGGGTGTGCTCAACCCGAAGAAGAAGATTTGGGAGACCTTCCAGCCTGGATTTACCACTACGGATGGCTTGGAGGTTGTGTTTGATGCGTCTGTTGTGGAGCAACTGGGCAAGAAGGACGTTGGCAAGCTGGTTACCCAGAGTGGTGGTGTTTGTACCGTCCAGACCTTGAAGGATGCTGCTGTGCGGTAGACCGATGTATTTAGCTGGTGGTCTTTGAAATGATATGGCTAATCAAGGATAGCAAATCAAAAGACTAACAAGATAATTCTCTGACGGCTCTGACAGAGCATTTTCTTCGTGCTGTGCAATTCTCTTCGAGAACTTGGCCTTTTTTCGTGTATAGTTTATATAGTTTACAGAGTGTATTTGCTCTTCTCTCTCGCCTTTCTGCCCTCTCCTCTCGAAAGTAGCGTCTCTAGTGTACATGCTTCCTCTATTTACATGCCTCTATACATCTCACATGGAACGTAATATCCCGGCACGCCTACCAACTACTTTTATACAGATAACGTCATACAAAACCCCCTCCCCCCTCCAGAGTCCTTTTCAGATAAGAGAAAGGCATGACCAGTGACGCCCGCCTTTAAAACGCTTGCCAATCCCGTCATCTATGAAAAACTTCAAAAAGTTGTCAAAATCGCTAAAGGCAACTCGAATATTATGCGATGAAATGCCGTTTGCGCCGATTTGCTCTCCCTTTTTATACCCGTCTTTTTTTCCTATTATTTTTGACAGAATCCGCTGATGCAGCATGATGGACCACCATTTACGGAACTGGTGTCACGAGAAGAAGTACTCGCTGTGGCGGAGACGTTCCACGTCAAAGTCACCCTGGAAGGAACTTGTTAGCTTGAAAAGTGAGTTTGAGGTCGTGTTGTGTGTTAGGAGTCGGAAAAGACATACTTTCTTAGGGACGGGTGGCAAGTTGAGCGGCAACCACAAAGGAAGGCGAGTGGACTTTGGCTTCTTCTTGGCCGCCTTTACGCTTGTACTAGCAATTCGCGTCTCGAAATCGTCATACTCGGCTGAGTCCAAAGCCATACCAGTCGAGGACGCTGAATCTCCATCTTCGCCAGAGGGCACCGAGAGCATTTGATCTGCAATGTCCATTGATTCGGCGTCCATTGATTCGGCGTCCATTGATTCGGCGTCCATTGATTCGGCGTCCGAGTCGGCATCCATTGACTCTGCAATGCCATCCAAGTCGAACACATCCATGTCTTCTTCTGATACATCATCAATTACTTGAGCCATGTCTTCACAAAGTGAGGCCGGAGTGATGATTTTATTTGCCTCTTCCAAGTCCTCGGGCTTCCCGGATCGTCGCAGAGTATTGCGCTTGTGCTCCAAGAACAGTTCATCTCTTACTGACATGTTGTTCTTCTTGCGCAACTCTTTGATCTTCTTGCCCACAGCAGAGTTGCTGTCGACATGTCCAAGGTAAATAGAGCCTTTGTGTCGTGCCTCTACTTCTTGAGCAAGGCGCCCAATAACGTCCTCCTCATGAATCCGGATGAATGCATCTCGCAAGATGCCGTTCATGGTGTCAACGTCAGCGGCATGGGTCCAAAAGGAGTCGTGCACCGCGGCAAAGACCAAATTTTGCTTGTTGCAATCAAGAGCAGAAAGAAGCATGTGGCTCGCGTCCAAAGAATGGATGAAGTTTGGCGGGAATCCTTGAAGTTGCTTTCTGCGATTGACGGGATCTGTATGCTCGTCGATAGGATACGCAATGGTCTGTAGGCATGTTCTTACTTCTTTCACTTGGCTCTTGCGATACGGCTGAACAACAGGCATACGAAGTGGTGTCGTCCAAACCACTGTAGATCGGAAATGATCGGCAAACGCAGTGAAGCCGCTAGCACTAGATTTGGACTTCTTTTTTGTCTTTCGCACTTCACCTCCTGCCTCAGTCTTGCTAGAGGCGTAGGCCTCAGCAAGTTGTTGTATTTGGGGCGCCGTCATCGCGCGACACACCCGTCCACCAACCTCGCCAAGCCAGTATTGGATGTCATGAGCACCGCGAAACATGGTGGCGAGGGCCTTGAAAATGTGCTTGGCAATGTACGTGGAAAGCATAATGTGTTTGAGGCCAGATTCCTTGGACAATTCGGGATACAGCGCGTCAATCTGTTTGCAAACCTGGTTCTTTGCGCCACTGAAGGTGACTCCATACACATTCGTCATGACTGTCTGTTTGACGACTTTTCTGTTAATCTTGCCCTTAAGGATAGCGGCCGTCTTGTTCTTGCCATCACTCGCATCTTGGTTGATCGCTTCGTTCACAAGCTCCGCCACAGCTGAGTAGACATCTGCGGGCCGGTCACCTGGTTCCAGATTGACTTGCTTCGCTCCCCAGGTATCGCCGCCCAACGCGGCATAGTGCTGTAGACCGTTGCAGGTGCCATCTTGATGAATAGGCAACTGCGAAACATGTTTGGTCGGGTCGGGAAGCTCAGAAGCGGCCTTCAAGTCGAAGCATGCGGCGAGACACTGCCAGGGGTCCTCGGCCTCGAGCCACCACCGGCTTCCGGTTAGTGGATTGGTTGCGGACTCAATGATCTTGGGCATATTATCGTTCGCAAAAGCTTCACGCTCATCGAAGCTGGACTTGCCGAGCCCAAACAAGTTGGCCAGGTGAATTTTCAGCCAACGCAAACCGCGCTCCCCCAACTCTTTACCTCGTGCAAATTTTAAAACACCTCTAGTGTGGTCGGCTCCCATATGGTTGAGGTAGGTGGGCATTGGATAAGCCCTTCCTCTATAGTCGACGTTGTGTGGGAAGTATATGGTTTGATTCCTGAACATCCTGGCAACTTCCAACTGTAGGTTCATGAAGCATCGCTGCGAATGTAAACCGCTCCTTTCGTTCTCAATTTCTTTGACAGAATGTAACCAGTTTCTGCGCACGATGGGGTCAGCGGAAGAGTCTGGCTCCTTGGGCAATTCTAGTTGCGGATCCAGTGGCGGGATATTGGCGATTGCTTGTCCAGAGTTCCATGATTCCATCATGACGTTTAAAACATCTTGGTTGATCTGCCAAGAAGTCTTCCCGAGCACATCGAGACCTTTGAATACTTGCTCAAGACAACCGTTCTTAAGCGCAGCCTTGGTGTATAATCTCTGTTCCGTGGCGCCCGCTTTCACGCGGACCAGTGCCGTTTTGCTCAGGAGAAACCCGCCTTCGTTCGGCTTGGTCCATGGTTTGGGTTCAACAAGCATTGGTAGATGCTTCGCAATGAAATCACCAATAGGTTCCTTCTGCATTTTCTCTACCAATACCGCGTTGACATATAGCACGCCGACCTTCCTACCCTTTCGACAGAGTTGCGAATGGGTAAAGGCTGGTTGCAATTGACTGACTAGTTCTTTGGTGATAGGATGTCGTGCCGTCGCTTTTACTTTGGCCGTTTCAAGCAGAATCTTTAGCAATATTGAGCCAACATGAGCCTTGATAGACATCGACCAAGATCCTTTCGCCTCATTCAACCGGTCAGCTGTCTCGGGGCTTTCGTCAATTATGGTTTCGGAGCTGGGTTCTGCAGAAGTTGACGTCGATGCAGGAGGGCTGGTGAATGAGAGTTTGTGAAGTCGTTTGCTCTCCTTTGTTGTTACCTCTTGCTGTTGCAGTTGAATATCTTCTTGCAACAGCTTTGCGATGCTCGTGATGACTCGGGTTACGACAATGCCTTTGTCCACGCCTTTCAAAGCTCCGAGGTTTAGTACAGCCAGTATGGTAATGGCAGCAAGTCGGGCAGGATCAGCTTGCTGGAGCAATGGTCCGTACAGGCAACGGTCGTAATCTTCGTTGGATTTGTGCGACTTCTGCTCCGATGCTTGGATCAAGACCAGTTCCTCTTTCCATCTATCTTCGAAGGCATGAAGCCACGTTGCCACGTTCTGTGACAAAGAGCCCTGAGCCGAAGATGGACTAAGACCTGGGTTGACACCCCGTTTCAGCATGCTGTTCCGGGAGTCCCGCCATCTTTCAATGGAACATGTGATAGACTCTCGCTCCAGCTCTATTTGAATTTCGCGTCGGTCAGCGTACTGCATTTTTGATATGTCTGTGGTCTGCAACTTCGAAAGTAGATCCATTCCTCGCTTCAAGATTGACAGCCCTTCACCCCGCTGTGGTGTGGGAATGAGTTCTGGAGGGTCGTTTAAAGAAGACTTCACACTGTCTTCAGCGGCTGATTCTGCCACTCCAAGCTCAGAGCCAGCTTCTTTCGTGTCGAATACTTCGTCAGCCTCTTTGGCGTCCATCGTGTAATTATAGGTCGGGCAAATCTCGGTTATGACTGCCAGATCCTGATCGCTCAATATGTCGTCCATACTTAGGACTCGAAGGCCCGACTCGCCAGGTGCCATGCCCATGTATCTGGTGATAAGTCGGTCCAGCCGCACGCTGCGCTCAGACAGCAGCGACGCCTTCAGCATACATGCGATTGTCTCAGCAGTATGAGGAAGGCCTTGGGTCCGTATCTGCATCTCGTACCACTTATGAAGTTGTTCGGCTCGTTTTCGGTCTGGACTCGTGCGCATCTGATTCAACGAGGTCCGAAGATACTGGTTGTGCAATAAGATTAGCTCTTCGCCGGAAAGATCTCCCGTCGTGTGAAGCCGTTTCAACACCAAGGCGGCCCTGTCAAGTTTGCCGACCCGGATACAGGCGTCGAAAACGGGTAGCATGTGTTCTGTTTCTCCCGGAACGCCAAGCGCATTGGTCTTCGCGAAACCTGATTTAGGGTATTCCGGTTCAGGAATCGTCAACATTGTCGAAGGATCGAAACCCCGCGTGCCGGGTGATCTAGGTGACTGTTGTTGGAAAGAGGGAAGGTTCGTGTTTGGAAGGTGATTATATGGCAATGCACCAAAGCTGGATTCGCTGACTGCCGTTGCCAAGGCCCTATCACGGACAGAATGGCTCGAGTAGAAATTGAGCCCGCGTCGAAGCCATGGCCGGGATTGCCACGTCACAAAGCATCTTTGACTTCTGGATGCGAGCTGGGATTGTGACACAACACGGGTTGCAGGGTGGCAACCTGCGGATCTTATAACAGAGGCTCGCTGAGCAAGCAAACCGCTCTGTGTTTGCCGTCTGAGCATCCCGATAGCAGTCGAGATTCTAGGGACATGGGTCGAAGTGAGGATCGCGATCGGAACGTTGGAACGGGCGTTGATGTAACAATTTTCGATTTGTCAAAACGTGAAGGGAACTCAGGAAGCAATAAGCGCGATGCAAATGCAAACAGCAGAAGGAGTGTAACTTGACGAGAGCACGGAAAATGGAGATCAAAATGGAACCGGCGAACAAACAACTAGCACATGCGCCGACAAGCCAAGCGGCCCAAAAAAGCGACCTCGAAATTTTCGCTGTTGAAGTCGAGTCAATCCTCGCCGTTGGATTGGCTCCTCGATCTTTAAAGCTGGATCACGTGGTCATAGTGGCAAGATTGAAGTGGGCGGACCCACCAAAAAGTTCGCGCGTTTGGCTGAACGATACGATGGAATGAGCACGAGGAATCAAAAAGAGTCGATAACATACACACGCTGCGTACAATCGCCCTCAACCGACAATGGCGCGTCCCTCCTTTGCGTTACTGAGCTGCTCAGGTTGCCGAAATGTGACACTCCGAGCCGTTTTGGGCAGACAATCCCGGCCTTTTCCAATGTGGCGGCTGGGTGAGCCCGGCCAAAGTCCCCGACCATTGGCAACATTCTTCAGTACGGAGCGAAGTATCGAAAACATGACACCAGCGGTAAAAGCCTCTCAAGAACCGGCAGAAAATCACGATGAAATTAGTGAAGAATCTTCGAGTACGGAACAATCAACAACCCCGAAGCCCTGGTTTCTCGAAGTCGAAGCCCCATCACATCCACCGAGTTTACACACACCCAAACTGCCCGAGGCTCCAGCCGGGTCGCCCGCGCTCATCACTCCTATGATCAAGTACATCTTCGAAGACATGGGCTTAGACGAAATTGCTCTCTTGGATCTGCGTGATCTGGACCCTCCAGCCGCGTTGGGCCCGAACCTCATTATGCTCCTTGCAACTGCTCGAAGCGAAAGGCATTTGCACGTCTGTTCGGGTCGATTCGTACGATGGCTGGGACGAAACTACAAGGTCAATGCAAAAGCCGACGGGTTGATAGGCGCCGGCGAGCTGAAGACAAAGCTGCGACGACTGCGCAAAAAAGCGAAGCTCATGGGAACCAATACCATGATGGTGCCAGACGGCGATAATGGCATATCCACCGGCTGGGTTTGCGTGAACTTCTCCACGAGCGACGGACCCGCCGACGAGACGGCGAGCTTTGATGATAGTGGGCGACTTTCTGGATTCGGGACAGTGTCAACAGGTACTACAGTCGTGGTCCAATGCATGACGGAATCTCGACGAGCCCAGCTTGATTTGATAACGCTATGGCGCGGAGTTCTTAAAAGAAATCTAGATGCGAATATGAAAATCAGAGGCCCAGGGTTTCAGGATCCGAAAGATCTTGAAGCCTTGGTATCGTCCAAGTTGCAGCTCCCCGAAGAACCCGAAATTGTAGGAGCGGCTGCACAGTGGGCAAATTTGCAACAAGCCTCCGCCCAGCAACACAGGTACTTCTCCACATCTGCCAGAAGACTTTCAAGTTGTTATGATGCAATGGACCGTGCGACGGAAGTTAAGGCAGAAGACGGAGTATACGGTGTCAGACCACGCCGAGCGATAGGCCTGGGATCGTTCTGGGGATGCGTTCCGCGTGCTGGCTTGATTCCTTTTTCTCCGAGCTGCTGAGCTGTATGAACCAATATTTCGAGTGAGCCCTACCCGAGCGACCAAGATGTGCCTCAAGGCTCTGGTTGGGTATATCCCGAGATCAGGAAATACTGGCGCGCGCCCCCGTGCACCGAACCGGGCCGGTCCACGATGCAGTCAAGCTCTATATTCTGACAGACTGGTCTCGCGGCAGAAGAGCTGCTGCATAACCCTCTGTGATAGTATTCCACCATCCAAACCTGGTGGATAGCGCCCTGGCGCCGCAAACGCGTTTCGCATCTTGGTCAGATGGCGAACATGAACGTCGCGTACAATGAGACTTTTGTACAGTCTTCGTCTGTAGAATCAATACGCCTCTATTTATATCTGTATGATAATGCAATATAGAAACGGGGCGGTTTTCTGACATGTATTTGTACTATATGTATTATTGACTGGTGTATATGCTGGCAGTGGCTTTTTTTAATGTGCCTCCTTTTGCTGTTCACGCATACATACCAAGTTTACCATGTATATGACGTTTTTGATCCTTGAGAGGCGAGGCTTGCGCTCCGTATATTCAATCTAATCAGGTGTCTCTTCTAATTGTGGCCTCTGAAATTGCATACTACAGCGAGCTTGAATCCTGGCCCTTCAACGAGCTGCTTGCAGCCATGTGACACAACACTCGTTCCATTTCTATGAACGTGAAATGCACGCCAGAATTCACACGGCATCTTTCTCAATCTCCATGCTCAGTCGCAACGCCTCCCGCAACAAAGGCGCGACCTGCTTCCTACTCGCCGCGAGCTCCAGCTGCATCCATGCAAACCTCTCCTCGCCACAATCCATCAGCCCGTCGTGCCACGCACTCAGCTTCAAGTGTTGCGTCGACCGCTGCCTAAATGTCTTGACAGCGCGTATGCCCCGGTCGTTTAGGCCCCATAGCAGGAGCTGTCTCCGAAACTGGCCCCCAGGATACGAAGCTGTCATCACAGCTGCTACATCAAGGCTGCGGTGCTCAGCCCACGAGGACAGCTCCCGGAGAAAGACTTGCTCATCGGATCCAGCCTTCTCCAGGAGGAATTCAAACCCGCGCACAACACAGCTAATGCCAAGAGTCAGACCACCCTCCTGCCACTCCTTGTAGTCCTTGCGCAAGATATCCCGGAAGCACAGCGCCGAGATGTCCTCCTGTACAGCATGGATCTGGTCGTGGTACTGCGAAGCATGGAAAGCCTGATCATGCATCTGCTGCAGCAGAAACTCGACAGCCCGCGTGTCCTTGGGACGGACCTTGAATTTGGCAGTCATGTTGGCCGTGTCGAGCAGGATCGGTGCAAGGCACAGCTTGAGAAGCTTGTCATGCTCAGTTGCCTCCATCTTCTCGCGCAGTTCCTGCCACGCGGGTCGACACTCGTCGACAATCAGGCTCATGCAGCTCCCACATGGCTCAATGACCCGTGGTTGGGCGTTCTCGTCCACAAAAGCCTCATCGACGTGGTGGTCCACGCAGCCAATGATCTGGCCTCCGAGTTCCTGGACCAGGCTCGTGGGCGAGTTGTGGTCGACGAGCACCCAGTGCGTGTCTTGATGAGGCTGCAGCTGCTGCGGATCCGGCAGCTCGGAGAGCGTGAGAAGCTGCTCCGGCGTCAGAGCCGCGTACTGTAATACGGTAGTCATTTCGGTCCGCATCGCGAGATCAGCCCGTGGGAGGTTTGCCAGCGGGATGTGCAGCGCGTACGGCGGCGAGTTGGTCCGGATGAAGGCGTAAACGACCGCCGAGCATAGCGAGTCGAGGTCTGTATTTTTGGGCATTATTTGCGTCAAAATGGGGTTCTTTCATATTTCTTTTTTTTTTTAGGCCCATTGTCCTGTTTCTCATGTGCTCCCTTCCTCCATAGGACCTTTGTTGTCTGTGAGGTGTTTTTACCTGCGGATTCATTTCCAATCACTAAAAAGAGCGGTTTCGGACGCTGCGCGAGGGGCGTTCTCAATGCGTTACGCGCCGTGGCCAGAAAGGCTTCCAAGGTCGGCTTGACGGGCATGGCGGTTTTCGGCAGGATTGACGAAACGGGCTCGGAATCCTCGGGAAATGCAAGGTGCCGCGCGCCTAACTAAACAAGCAAGGTGCCGCGAATTGCCTTGAGGAGTTGAGGTGCAAGAGTTGATTTGCACGCTATGCAGTCATGGCATACAAGACAGGGCCTTGCGAAATTATAGAAGACAAGAATACAATTTGGAGCGCAAGTGGTTCGTAGCCTGTACAAGCGCGGAGTCGTTGTTGGTCCCAGCACGGATCCAATCCGGCCCAGACAACATCTAATGAATTATGAAGCTTGTTTGGTGTACATACATATTCCTTTACTCCGTCCTCACTGCTCACTGCTCGGCAACTGGCTCCTACCCACCAAGTTCCAACTCATCTCTGCCGTCTCGAAAACTTATCATCTGCAACGACAAGGCATCGTCAGAGTCGCATTGGGAGTTCTGATGGGGTCACAAGTTACAACTGTCAACGAGTCAACGACATCGGTGAACGGGGGCCCCACCAGTACTGGTGCGAAGACGACCTTGATGAGATGGCGTGAAGATGGCGCAGCTCCAACTTCCCTTATTATAATTTATTAGGTTCTACACAACAAAGACTCAAGACTCAAGAGTAACCAATACCTACTTGTGCACTGTGCTACCTAGTGGGCGCTTGCAATTTGCAAGGCACAAATATGACGCAGCCCTCATGCAAGAGAAGCAAACCAATGTTTGGCACAGTAACCAGCAGCATCGCCCTCCCGTGCCATCCACAACCTCGATATTTTTGGCTCCTCTCCTCCGTCTATCTCCGCTTCCTCCCTCCTCCATCCACCTCCGCTCCCTTCTCTCTCCAGCTCCTTCGGCCGATAACGTCTCCCAAACTCCTGCTCCCAAAAGCTATTCACCAACTTCAACACCCAAAAGGAAAATGGCTCCCCCACAACCCCTTCGCCTCGCCGTCCTCGAGTGCGACAACGCTCAGCCCAACACCGTCTGCAAATACACCAACTACACCGGCGTCTTCACCTCTCTCCTCGACGACGCCGCCTCCTCGTCTCCATCCCCCGCCCCCCTCTCTTCACTACTCACCATCTCAACCTACAACATTCTCAACCACCCCAATAGCTACCCCTCCCTCGACGATATCGACGCCATCCTCCTCACCGGCTCTCGACATACAGCCTTTGACAGCCACCCCTGGATTCTCAAGCTCCTCAGATTCGTCACTCGAGCTCTGGATACCAACCGCATTAAAGTCGTGGGTATTTGCTTCGGACACCAAATCATAGGGCGAGCTCTCGGCGCTGGTGTAGAAAAGAGCGATAAGGGATGGGAAGTCGCCGTGACGGAGGTTGAATTGAACGATGCGGGGAAAGAGTTCTTCGGGAAGGAGAAGCTAGTGAGTTTGACTCCCCGCGCCCCCTCCCTCTACACATACCCCCTTCACCCTCATAATTCATGAAATGATTCCCCGCGATCGATGTCTTTTTTTTTCGCAATGGCCAGCTGGCCAGCCAGTCAGCGTATTCTTGTCTAAACACATATACTGATGGTTCTTGATTCCTCTTAGCGCCTCCATCAAATGCATCGCGATATAGTCAACGAGTTCCCCAAAGACGCTATCCCCCTGGGCTCCAACGCCTTCTGCCAGGTCCAGGCCATGTACAAACCTGGGCAGTACTTTTCTGTACAGGGCCACCCGGAGTTCACGGAAGACATCATCTCCGAGATTTTGGTCAATCGGCATAGGGCTGGCATTTTCGACGATGCCGTCTACGATGTCGGTATCGCGACGGCGCCGAACCCGCATGATGGGGTCGTGGTGGGGAGGGCGATTTTGAAATTTATATGCGGCGAGGAGTGAATTTGAGATAATGTGCCTACGTGTTGTATCTGTGTAAAGACAGGAAGAGGGGTTCGACGACGTCAAGTCCATCGTAGCTCACATCCACCGACGACAACAACGGGCCTCGTCTTAGAACGCCTGCAAGGTACTCACCTGGGTCTGGATGCACTCTTCCTACCTACCTGGGTAACTTTACAATGCAAAATTGAACACAAGTACACTTCAGCCATTATCCGATCGAACGGGCCTCTTCTGCCTCGCCGTTATTCGAATCATCGATCCCCACTAGCATCAGATCCCACCAGTCCCTAGACTTTGGTCCCGCGCGACGGGCGGCCGTGGGCCAATGCTCCATCCGCTCGCGTTGTCTTCTACTTCTCGCATTGGTACCATCAATCAGCATTTCCTCCCTAGTTCGTCCAACCCTCATACCGCTGCGTTTAATAGACGACTGCTTGCCCCACCGAAGACAGCTCCGAGCTGCAACGTCGTCCGTTGTCCAGTCCCGCCACGGCTTTTCCACCATCAGAAACACCACCGAGTCGGCCAATCCTTGAATGCATAAGCTGACGAGGCCCAGCACAACTAGCCAGAAAGGGCATCCCGTCTGGTCGTACCATCCAATATGCGTGATAAACGGGACCAGCCACCCCATCATGTACACCAGAGGGTAGACAAAAAGATGTCCCAGCTGACGTAGTATTTTTTCTCGCACTCGCGGCATACCTATTGCATTGATCGTTGTCGGCGAAAGGATCAGCTGCGGCGATTCGGTCTCGCCGTTGGAGCTGATAGAGCCTCGGCCGTCCAAGACCAGGCCGTTTTGATTTTGGATTCGAAAGTCAGCACGTCCACTTGGGTGTTCTCGAGAAGTCCCTCCTTGCGCATTGCCTGTTACTGATGGAGCTATCGTTACAAGTACCTCCTGACCTTCGCAATGCATTGGGGACATAGAGCTGTCGGGAGCCGCGGGATACCCGCCATTCCGGCAGGTGCCACAGGAAGAGCTAATCGGCAAGGGCAATGATGACGCCCGAGAATTGGTGTCTGTTCTCTCGTTGTTTTGACAGATAGTTAGAGACAATCCCGCGAGTCTCGTCTGGTGTAATGGCAGAGGTAGGTTGAGTCGTGCGGCCTGAATCAAGGACTTGTGTGGCATCGTATGATCACAAGGCGGCTTTGTCGAAATGAGATCACCGTATGCAATCGGCGAATTCATTGGCAGAGATGGTTGCCGTACGAGATTTCGGCGGTCGAGACTTGGTCTATGACTTTCGCTTTGAAACCGTCTTGTCTTGCCCGATCTCTTCATGACGCATCGGACATGGGTATAGATGCATGTATATATTAGCATGATGGTCAAAATGACCACATATCTAGGGATCCAGCTGAGGGCACTATAGACCCAAGCTGGATGAAAGGGTATATAGCAAAACGGTCCCGAATTCACAAAGGCGGGTTTGTTGATGAACGTCAGTGACGGAAGCATCAGCGACAAGATGGCGACAACGGCGTATGCGACGAGCCGGTACGGGTACAAGCCGGTCCGTCCTCTGAATATGTACAGTGCCGAGTGTGTAGCCATCAGCAAGACGGCTAAATCACATGCTTCAATTCCCACAGACAAAAAGAAGCCGCTGATTTGACAGAGACTCGAGGTGGAGGCGATGGTGCCGCGGAGTAGCTCTACTGCGGGTAAAACGACTAGCCACAGCGACTTAAGCATGTCGCTCAGCATGAGCAACAGAATGAGGCTGCACGTATGTCAGTCGATGGTCTTTCGCCGTCTAAGTATGGACCTTTTTGTTTCCCTTACTCGTGCCTGAAACTGCGTCGCATTCGCAGAAACGATGCAACTGCTACAACCGTCGCCATCAAACTCAGCGTTCCCGTGACGAAAGAGGCTATGTGAAGCGCATAAAACTGTCTTTGAGTCAATTCAACGGCTGAAGCCCTCTCCACCAAGCTTCGTGGTGCCCGGTGGATATCGGATGGCAAGGTTTTGGTTGAAGCAGGCAGGACGATAATACGCCACCAGATCGGCATCTCGACAGACACGGCATGGCCGGCTCACAGGTCGCTACTTGAATCGTTGTATGCTGGTCGAGCCGACCTATGTCGTTCCCATCACGTTTAGAGGAAGAGAAAATCGTTCAATTAGCCGAAATTGTTGCCTCTTGCCTGCGAGTTCTCTGGCCAGCGGTGGCCGTGAATATGCGTAAACGAGCACTGAGAAGCGAAAAGTCACTTGCGGTGGAAAAAAAGACGCCAAAGGAAATAGGAGACGCGATCGAAACAAGATTGATGTGCGTGAGATGGTAGCAGTGAGTCTGAAGACGACTCCCCCAAGTGAAACAAGAGTGACAATCAGCTAAAGGGAACAGCTGAACGGGCCTCTTTGAGGTCCGTCTGTTCATTTGACCGTGCCATTTCCAGATGGAATGGAATTCGACATGCCCATGCTCCAGAGTCGAGAACGCAAGCGAGGCCGAACGAACGTGTCGCCATGATGGGAAGGAGCGGCTGGCTGTTACTGGAGCTGCACAAGTCTTGAGTGAACGAAGGAATTCCTCATGCAAAGTACCTAGATGGGCGGAGTCGGAGTGGCTCAACTTGGCTCGAATGATCTTGTGGAGTGGCTGGCTTTCGAAGGTGGCCAAGGCTAATCGAACAGGAAGCAAGCATCTTCCGGTCTTCATGCGATTCTGCTCGGCACAAAGTCCATGGCCCAGCCCTCACAGTCTGCACAAAAATAAGGTGCACAGGCGGCGCCTTTTGTCATCGGTGAGTTGTTGGACGGGACGTTTCCGCTGTGGCGCCTGTGTGAGTCGTGACCAATGACCATACCCGCGGTTTATTCCCTCGCGAAGTCGCAAGCGCTTCGGGTACCGCCTCTTCGGACTTCCCATTTTAAGGTACCTACCTTAATGGCAGCTTTTTCTCGTCGAGACATCGCCCTTCATCACGGACCGCCAGCGTGCTGGTCAGACTATGTCCCCTCGCAGAAGTTATATCATTGTCAAGTGCTCGTAGTGCTCCAGTGATAAACGTCCGAGAAGACTTTGATGCGTTCAAATTTCTATCAAGTGTTAGTGTTTCTATTCTAAATCAAAGGCTACATGGGGGGACTCGGTCTCAACGTCCATCGCTAACAAGGTAAGCCCGCTACTGGTTTGCACAAGACAGATACTGACACATGTATAGAGATACGGGAGCTAGAATTGATGCGACTTCATCATCGGCCGTGGATTTAGCCACCCACGGTGCTACCACTGTTGAGCTTCGCGCCCGCTTTCACTCAGAAACACAAGGCCTACGTAAGACGTATGTTCATATGGTTTTTTGACAACTATTTACAACCATGAGCTCAAGGCCCAGCGTTACAACATGGACTGACGCAAATAAGCACCGATCAGCATTAACTGTACTTCTGCCATTGCGATTAAGCACATGTTTCATGGACAATCCCAATTACGAACCACCAGCACGATGGCCAGAGAAAACGGACCCGGCGGTTGCGTTGTGTCCGCCCTTTTTGCCATGGGGCGCGCTCGGTAAAACAATGTCTGGCTGCCTTTTCTAGCCTGGCAGATGGTCTTTCGTGTCGCCAAATCTATTCTAGACCTTCACGGTATCATTGTGTGCCATCTTGGTGCCATCATGCCGCCAGTAGTGCGGTGCCTGACCATCAAGACTACACACGGTTTTGTGGCGGGGGACTAATTTTGTACCTCATCTGCGAAAAATGACACGCCTCGCTGGCAAATGACTATCGGCTCTCGACGGATTAAATGCCTCTTCGGCGAATGATCATGGGCATGTCTTGCTGGTACATGAACCACGCATTCCGGTGTGTCCATTCGTGGTTGATGTCGGGCAAGCTAAACTGATGGCATGGGTCGCGCCATGGCGTCAACGAATTAGTCAAAAATGCCCGCAGAGCGACGAAGCAAGCTCCAGAAATGATGAGGGCTACGTCTCAACTCACATGAAACAATGAAGAGAGCGTGGCCGTGAGCTTGTACATTTCCACCTTGGCCAGCGCCTTACCCATGCAAACACGGCTGCCCGCACCGAACATAAGATCTGCAGCTTCCTCCATGCGCCGACGACGGAATGCAAAGTTGTCGTCGCTTTCCTGGGGTCTCTGCAGCCATCTCTCAGGTATGAAGTCGTCGACGTGGTCCCCAAACACGGCCACGTCCCGCGTCACCACCGTGGGATTGATGCCTACCGTGGTCCCTTGGGGAATGAAGCGCCCGTCCGGGAGCTGGAAACCGCCAGCCGGCACTTGGCGCTCAAACATCAGTCCGACGGCGGGATTCGCTCTTGACGCTTCTCGAACGACAGCATCAAGATACGCGAGATGCTGGATGTCCTTCCACTGGGCCGGCGCCGCGACTCGTGCCCCGTCCAGCTCGCTCTGCAGACGCGCTTGTGCTTCGGGCTGCTTGCCGAGGTGATACACGATCGGCCGCAGGGCTGCCGCCGTGGAGTCTCCGCCCGCCAGAATATTGAGCATGAGCCAGTGGATGACCTGGTTGTCATCGACAAAGTCGTAGCCATTCTTGAGGCCGTGGTACTTGTCAATGAAGCTATCGACGCTCTTGCGCTCTAGCGTTCCGTCCGCCAGCTTCCTCTGGTAGTCGGAAACTAGCCGCACCGTGTACATGAATCCTTTGACAAGTGGCCTCGGGCCGATGCGGAGGACCGGGTTCTTGTCCAACCAGTTGTCGAGCCAGGGGATCTGCGATACCTGTCCATGAAGAGCAGATCCATTGTTAGTATCGATCATCAGACCGTGCGCAGAAGAGCTGGAAAGATCCAGAGCACAACACATCGGGGAATGATACCCATGTCGGGCACGTCGTACCGGCGCAAAGTAGCGCAGTCCAGCTGCGGATCCGGCAATCATGTCCTCGATGTCTTTGCTTTGTTCTATAAAGCCATAATGTCTTCCGAAGCTAATATTAGCAGCACAGTCCCAGGCGACTAGTTGCCTCGACGTGGCCGTGTTAGCATATTCTTCCTTTCCTCCCTATTCCGCCTCTTCATCCACTTGTTCTTTATCTTCATCTTTTCCTCACCTCCTCGACTTCTAATCACATGGCAGAGAATGGGGGTCATACAATATGTCAGCCAATCATCCATCATGCAGATCGAGGCCGAGGTGCCGGAAGTGGCATCCGCAAAGGCTGTCCCCAGCTTGTTGGTGAATGCCTGAATGGTCTCATCCATCAGGGGCTCCATTTCCAAAATCTTAGACAACGCCCAGAAGCCTCCAATTGGCCTTGCCAGCTTCGCGTGAAGCGTCTCGTCCTGCGTGTTAAAGACGTTGGAGATCCGCTTCCCATCGATCATCACGTCGTTGATGCGATACATGTCGCCCTACATTGCGGGATAAGCACAAGAGTTAATGAATATTCAACAGCACAAGTTTCGCAGGAGACGGAAGCTCTTTCCGCTCCGCCCCGTTGATGCCAATTTTTTGTCGGAGCTTGGGCTTGCGCTCGTCGCTCCACGAATAGGTCTGGATGGGATCGCACCTTTCTCCAGGCATTCTTACTTGTGCTCGCGTACACTACCTTGATCAGGCTCGGATCACTCAGACTGATGGCATTGGGGCCAATTCGGACAGCGGTGCCCCATTTCTGATGCCATCCGCGCGTAACCGAGTCAACATTGCCCCGCGTCGTCAGGAACGCTCTCCAAAAGTTGGTAAACCTCGCGACGACCGGGCCGGGAAAGGCTCTGAGTGGTGAGAAGAAGACCTCTCGCACGACACCAAAAATAATGAGCAATGTGACAGCTAGGGCCAGCTGCGTCTCGCTCAATGCTCCCAGCATAGCCAGGGGGTTATGAAATAGTCCGAGGTAAAAATAGGATAAACTCTATTTCTTGTCTCTTATTTTGAAATTCCACACTTTTCCAGGATTATCTTGGCCCGTCCGCAGTCTGTCACAACGGAATAGAGAGAGTGGCAAAATAATTGGCAAGAGAGTATGTAAAAATCAAAGCGCCACAAATACGCAACACAGACTGACAGACACGGACAGCGACAGAGCTGCCACGTTATCTGTGCGAAGCGAATTTAAAAGCCTACTCCGTACTCAATGTCAACATGCGGTTAGTTGCAATAGTATTATAGTTCTCGCCTCTTATGTTCACTGTTGTCTTGCTGCGCCCACTCGGATGAGAAGCACCCGAAATAGCAATCAGAGGCGATGGTGCCAGCGCTTAATGGCACGGTATCAGGTCGACTGAGATAGCTATCGCGCTCTCCATTGTGGAAACTTGAACCCCTCGCAGATGAGCATAGCATTATCAGCCACTTGTTTCTGCACCTGCCTGCACCTGGAGTGGAATTGTCTCTGGCAAAGGTCATCGAGCACACGACTCACGACTCACGACAGACGTTGCTGCAGCCTGCAGAATAATGTACATTGTGCGCGCGCTCCGTACAGTGTAGGTAGGTACTGGTCAGTGGTCCGTGTTGTTCGTGTCATCCCCAACGATGATCGATCCATCCGATGTGAATGAAAACTCTCATGAGCGGCGAGCTTACGGAGTAGTGTGCCTTAGACCCGGCCGCTTCCACGGAGATGGCCTGACGGAGATGGCCTGGGTCAGGCCGGAATTCCGCTGCGTGCCCGGGACGGGTTTGCTGAGCCTGATGGGCGGAGAGAATGCCGAACTACTTACAGGCCATGTAACATGAGCGGCAGCGCATGGAGGAAATATTGTATTCGAGGCACGCGAGAGACAACAACTCCAACTTCCTTGCCCACTTGCCTCCCCGCCCGCCCAGGAGCCATCTTGCCACTGTTGCTAGTGACCACGCCCTTACATATATGATATTAGTCTTTGGGCTTTAGCTTCGAGGAGATCGGCAGGGATCGCTGAGTCTACATACCTACTCTCCGGCCATCTTTTCAATATCTAGTTCGGCGCCGTGCCAAATGTCTACCTACACAGCTTTTTCGATGCCCGATGCCCATGAGTCTAACCGTAGCCGTGCCCAACACCAGGCGACTGGTTACGTACCATAACCATCGCTCAAAATGTCGGGGGATAGAACCATTTGCTGTTTGTGAAGTGTCCGTGCCAAGTGGTACACGGTTACACCCTGACCGTCCATCATTGCCGTTACGGAGTATCCTCTGGAGCTCCGTACGGAGGTACCGCCAAGATACATAGGTAACCATCGGATACAACATATTTCAAGGGTGCAAGGTCCACAAGGAGAGGAGAAAAAGAAAAAAGACAACAACGCACTCAAAAAAGGAAAACGAACAAAAGCGGGAAGCACAACCAAAAACAGACTGCCCAGCACAAAGCCCCTCAATCATGTCTTGCACTCGGTGGGGGAAGTGTTCACAGAAGACGCGTCGGTTGTTGTTGTAAGATCCTCTGTCCCAGCAGTGACCAACGATCATTACTGCATCTCACCCGATCTGGTTGTACGGTGTACCTACGTACCTACGTACTGTAACGTACATACCTATGTTTTTATCTACTCTTCCTTTTTCTGCTGAAACATCTTCAGACTTCAGCTGCCCACTCGATTTTCACGGCAGGAGCAGTGTGGCAGTGTCCACTGTCAAGCCCTCAAGGCTCAAAGGTCTTTGTAATGCTTTACGTGATGTATTTTGCCTGCACGACGGCTCGCCAAACACCAACCCAACTACATACCTACTTAATTATGTACCAGGCGCACTCAGTGGAGATCACGCGGCGGCCGTGCTGAGAAGCGGCATCGTAATTGTGACTTTCAAAGTGCACCGCGTTTGTGTAATACCTAATCTGAGTAAACTGGCTCTCAGGCTCTGCACGAGACATTCGTCCATCACTGGGTGGCAGGCAGGGGCGTTGCGATCAGTCAGGGCTCGGTCCAGTTGGACTCGGCAATTTTGTTATGCCCGAAACATTCATGGTGATCATCACGGGTCAGGCAATTCTTAAAAGTAGTCTATACCTTCTCATCCCGCGTGACGGGAACGTAGTCATTATTTTTTGGTCTCTCGGGCACACTAGAAGGCTTATAACCTCTAGGATGCAAATCAGCGCTTCCTCCTATTCATGGTCTTGCTCGTAGAACGACGACCAAATTGTCAGGACAAGGTACACCATGATGTCTATGGAATCTCCAAGAGCGTCGGACGGTGAACCGACAGCTGAGTATCTGGCCGAGAGTCAATCAGAATCACTAAAGCGCATTCTATGGGCTGCCGCCGGATTGCCCACTCTGCTAGTCATCCTCCGTTGCTATACAAGACTATGGCTGAGGAAAGTATTTGGTCTTGATGACTACTTTATGGTCGCGGCCTTGGTGCGTTGCCCCGAATGCTTCTGTCTTTGCCACAGGATCGCCTCCCAACATATAACAGACAGCCGTCTAACTTGACCCAGCTTCTATTGATAGCATATTCTGCGGTCCTGACTGCGGCAGCAGACAGAGGACTAGGACGTCATATGGAGTATGTGCTCCAAGATCCGCAGCGCTTAATCGACGTTGGACTCCTGAGCTTCGTGTCACAACCCCTCGTTGTCATGTCGTGTGCCTTTGGCAAGACTTCCTTCGCGTTGTCCCTTCTCCGAGTTGCCATTCAAAAATGGGCCATCGTGCTGCTCTGGTTTATAATCATCTCGATGAATGTGCTGCACATCGTCATCTCCTTCTTCGTGTTTCTTCGATGTGAGGATCCTCGTCACCTATGGAACCCGGCTATTCCTTCTAAGTGCTGGCCTGCATCGATATTTGATAACATATCGTACTTCATTGGCTGTACGTAACGATAAGTACCGCTTCTTTCGAAGTGATGTCTTGTTTTGTATTTGGGGAGGCAGGAACACGATACAACGTACAAGTGCAAAGTACTGATTTGATGTACGCAGCGTACTCGGCTGCCACGGACTTTACCTTGGCTCTGCTCCCGTGGGCTATCTTGTGGAATCTTCAGATGAAGAGGCGGGAGAAATTTGGCGTAGCCGTGGCCATGAGCCTTGGCGTTTTGTATGTGAAAGATCCAGATTTATTCGGAGAACGAAAGAATCCGACGCAAATGCAGCCCGTTGACGATTTCCTCGACGATCGATTTCTCATGCAGGGCGATCCTTTTTTCGGCACTACATTTGACTGGTTCGCG
>SRQL01000213.1:0-41066 GCA_018360575.1 Claviceps sp. LM454 group G7
AGCGCGGGGTACAACGAAATTAAATTGTGGAGTACAAATTATGGGTCGTACCTGGCGCCGACTGAAATCGTACCTGGCGCGCAGTTCGTCTCTCTGTATTTACCTATGTACATATGTACATACCTAATGTCGGCATGTAGGTACGGAGTACATACGTACATATGTACATTCTGTACCTCTCCGTAGAAGGTGGATAATAATGGCCCCTGGTGCACGTTCCACATGGATCGACGCCTAGCTTAGCCTCTTGGATCGGCCACCCAGCCTCATCCCCCGCATGGAACAGCGCCACGACGTGTTGCCGATTTGGTCAACAAGTTGACGGCTCGTCGGCACCCGCAGGTACCTATGATTGAAATTTGAAATGTCTTACATTATATATACTCCAGAAAGCTAATATATACTTCTGAGTTCTCAGACTGATGCGGCTGGGCAGCGGCTTTTGTTTTTGTCGCTGAAGCCTTTGGACTGGCAAGTAAGTATCTGCGCGTTAGATGGTTATGTACTCCGTACTCGTAGAGATACATATGTATGTACACAGGTACGGAGTACATGCGGAGTACATAGGTAGGTACATACTCCTCCTCCGGACCCCACCCAGCAAAGCTTTACCTGGGTCCTCCGAATCCTAACAGCCAAGCTCTTCGTTGCCGAGGCTCTGTTGACAGGGTATGTACATACTCTACCTACCTAATATGTAGTACATACTACATACTCTTGTGTAGTCTTGACCAAAGGGAATTTTATATGCAAAACAAATTTACGCGACTGGAGTCAACTGACACATAAGGGTTTCAACCGCTGTACCTACATACCTACTCCTGTCAGGAACTGATGTCCTGGGCTGCAACAGTGCAAACTTCAAAGCAGTGTCCCAGCCTCCAGCCTCCAGGGCGCGCGGGCCTCGGAAGTCCGCAGAAGGCGGTCTGGCAAAATTAATATCATTGTGTTATGGACATGGGGTTGCTGGATGCTGGGGTCAGAAGAAGGTCAAGTCAGGCTGGGACCACTTTATTGCAATTTGCAACACCTTAGGTACTCCGTAGGTACCTAAGGTACCGCCATCAGCCCTTCCCCTCACATGTGGCTTGACTCTTGAGAGGTATGTAGGTATGTACATATGTACTGTGCGAACGACAAAAGTGAGATTAGATACTGTAGCAGATGAGATGATATTACCTAGTGACGTTTTACTGGCAGCACAGAACCACAAGTGCGAGAATTAACTGAAGCGCCTGGCTCAGCAGATTGCACAGCTCTACGCGGATTTCTGGGGGCTCACAATGTCACAGAGACCAGCTCCGGATTGCGGCGCCGCCGATTCGCACCCGCGGCATCATCTCGACATCATCATGGCAACGGATTGGACAACGGCCCTTTGCAGTTTGCAGAACTTGGTTTTGGTTTTGGTTTTGGCTAGAGAGGCAGCTTCTTGGCACCGGAAAGGCTATCTTGTCGTGGCGAATGTCAAAAGCAGGTACCGCGAGCGGCGGACCAGCTAGGTCTAAGGTACATACTCTACTGTAGTCTGTTACCTATACCGTTTAAAGCTCTGCGCCGGATGCAGCTGACCACGTCTTTGACGTGACCGCATCGCTTTTTAAAAATTAGAGGGGAAGCCAGCTTCCGACGGTCCCGTGACTCCTTGGTTGAGCAGCAAGAAGGTAACCACATGGCGGATATGATTATGTACACAGATGAACTTATTACTCCGTACACTGGCGTCTTTGACTCTTGAGAGTCAGACTTTATTTGGACCGACTTGGCCAAGTTTCACCTAGGTACATGTACGTCATGCAGTTTGAGACCCTGGCACTCGTGCTTACGAAACATATGTACATATGTATGTACAAAAACACTGAACGAGATGACAAACAGTGTGCTTCGGTACCTATTCGCGACTTGTGGGGCCTTTCATTCACGGCAAGTTTCAACATCACAAGCGGCAATGTCCTAGGTATGTATGTACATATGTTGTGGAAAAGAGGCATCTTGTTCCAGAAGCACGTGAAATTTTAGCAAAGCCCGGCATATACCCAGAAGAAGTGTTTCAAGAATCAACCGTGCCTGATGACTGATGTCTGCTGCAGTGCTGAACGCCGCCTTCCTCGTTCGTTACCGAGGTTGTTGAATCGTAGCCTGTGGTTGTGTATATGTAATGTATGTACATACCTACCTACCTAGTACCTATGTAGGTAGCAGCTTCTTCCTTCTTGGCGGCGAATCGTGCACGGCAGACATCCGTGAAAACGAAATGCGGGTAAGACAGAGGGAGGGCTCGGGAGTGCTTACATGAAGTTACATCTGGATTTGATATGTAGGTACCTACCTAGTTGCCCTCACACAGAAATTCGAGCTTGAGACTTGTTACGTGGCTTGGCGTCGCAGTAGCCAGGCACAAGATTTTGCTAACGACCTAGCAGAAGGCAAGTACATATGTACTCCGTCCTCCGTACAAACACGGCGATTTGAGCCTGGAGAGGAAGAGAGGCATAAGTTATAACGCTGACAGCATTGATCACCAAACAGGGAGGGGCGCACGCGGTGTCGGCATTGCAATTTGCAATCGCATTCGCAAGCGAATGAGGTGTCAGCGGGAAGTAATCTTCTTGTTCACCATGTCATAATATGTTGCCTTTTTCTGTTTGGTCTTGGTCGACACAGAGATTCACGATACATACTTTGCATCACGCATTCACTCACGCAGATCATAGATGTGACATGTCCATGGTCCATGGATCACGAAGCGAACGGCCGTGCCAGACCGAATCGGGAAACGGCATGTCGGAAAAGGCAGAGAACTTGATTGAGCTAGCAGCAGCCACAAGCCGGCGCGACGTGGGTAACCTACTCCGTATAATGGGACCAGGGAGGGTGGCGGGCAGGAGGAGGGGTGGGAGGAATTCCGAATGTGTGATCAAAGACCACCTCACAACTTACAAGCACCGGAAGCAGATGGCTAGATAAGTCCAAGACTGGTGCTAATACCTAGATATCTAAGTGCCATCAATGATCATGGACTATGAGCCTCATGCTGGGCGATTTCGGATCCAAGTCGCTGAATGCAGCCATGCCAGATTGTACGGAGTATTCGCCATTTGATTTTGCACCGCGATGGCACGCTGTGTGTCTCCCGAAGAGGTCGGTATGTACATTTGGTGCGACGGCTCCTGCAAAGCAGACTGTGTGGGATGGGATCAATCATCATGGGAGGCTGGAGCAGTGTCAGCACCTTTTCTGCAAGTACCCCTTCCCAAGACTTCCTTGCCCCTGGCCTGGCTGCATCACTTCACAAGTTCACGCCCTCTCCGGCTGGCCCCTGTGGTCGTCTGCCCCATGACCATGTGCATGTGCATGTGCATGATTGCCAGGACGACGGGACGACTGGACCTGATATTTATGATTTACCTACCTATGAAGAAGCTCTGCCATCTCGACGAGCTCCTCGGGCCATGAAACGAGCGAGAGAAGAAGAGATATCATGTATGTACATGTGTACGGAGTATGTACCTACCTATGCTCGGCCCCAGATCCATTAGGCAGTCCGGCTCGGCTGCGCTGACCAAGCGCTCTACGGAGTACATACGGAGTACATATGTATGTACCTAGAGTGTACCTAGCCTCTGAGCTTGGCGTCGCTGGTCCGCCGTTTTCATCGCTGCTCCACCGGACTGGATCGGCAGTGTCCCTGGATCGCATTCCTGCGGTACCTTGCCACCAAGGCCAGACCTTTTTCACCAGCATTTGTACCTGCAGGCACCGGACAATGAATGGCCCGCTGCGGCGCATCCACGTTGGAGGTCACCCCAGCAAGTGGTACTACCTACCTACCTACGGAGATGGACTGTAGGTACAGTGACAGGAGAGGAGATGTCTCGGTCGGTGACGGTTCCATTCGATGCGGTCAAATCAAAGATTCGGGGGCCTACATACGGAGTACGGAGTACAACATATGTACCTATTTACGGAGTACGCCCGCTAGAGATGGCGCGGCATGCAGAAAACAGGAAAAGCAAGCAGGACTTCATGTACAACGGCGGAGGCTAGAAGCCGCATCTTGAAACCGACTCCAGCAGGCCGGGTGCCTGATGGAGGCAACGTTGGATGAAGCGGCTGAGGATGTACCTATGTATGTACTCCGTACTCCGTACTCCGTACTTCCCCCGCAACGCCTTTGCCTTTGCTCGTCGGATACGGACTTGCAGGTACATACATACGGAGTAGGTACATACAATACATACATACCTACATAGTCTGTACCTCGTCGCCACATGCTCCAGCTCGTTCAGGAACCCCGTCCGGCGTCCGTACCTGCGATGCATGCCATCAGCTCATCCGTCTTGGACTCTTGGCTCAGCAGCGATGCGCCCCGCCACTTTGGCGCCGGGTTCAAGCGCATCAGACATTGCCGTGTCTTGACTAAATAAGTTGACTTTTAAAGCAGAACTGCCCCGTCGCAAGCAGCCCGCAGCCCGGACTTGTTGCGCCGTCGCGCGGTACATGGCTCTCGAGTCTCGAGTCTCGTGGGTTTTCTGTCGCCGTTGCCATGTAGGCCATGCATGATGCCACTCTCTCATCTCTAACCTGGCCGCTGGTCGGATCATCGGAGAGCAGGCCAGTGACGCGAGACAGACGAGAGTTGACAAGTCGAGAGTTGACAAGTCGAGAGTTGACAAGTCGAGAGTCGAGAGTCGAGACAGACGAGACAGACGAGACGAGACCGTTGGACTCACAGAGTGGTACCTACTATGTATGTACATATATGTATGTATGTATGTAGGTACCTACCATGTAAGCGCAGCGTTGGCCCGCAATCGTCGACTCCACCCGCGCCACGGCTCCCGGTACATACAAGGCACAAGCTTGCGTTGACTTCATCACCGACTTGGCGCCCCCTCTCTTGCTCTCTCCTCTCCTCTCCTCTCCTCTCCCCTCCTCTCCCCTTCTCCTCCATGGACCATGGTTCTGACTTTTGAGTGAAGGCTTCATCCATGTCGCCCCCCTCGTCCGCACTCGTCCGTCCGTGGTCCCTCTTGAGTCCTTGACCTTCAATCCCCCCGTCATCCCCCCTCGTCTTCCTCGTCGGCTTCGTCACCACTGCATCCGAAACTGTCTGCACAGTGCACACGCCCTTGAAAGCCTTGAAAGCCTTGAAAGCCTTCAAAGCCTTCAAACCCTTTCCCCTGCTTCCACTTCCACTTCCACTTCCACTTTGATGCCCGCCCCCGCTCACCACCCCCTCCCACTTCCCCTTGCCCTGCCGGGTCCTTCAGCCTCACCCAAAGCTTTTTATCAGCCAACCCCCCCCCACTCCGTACTGAGTCTTGAGTCCTGACAGACTGCGCACCCCGTCGTTGTCCGCTTTGCCTTTGGCCGCTTTGCTGGATGAACAATACTTGTACTCTCCACCCCCTTGACGAGCCCTCCCTCTGTTACTCAACTTCTTCCCTTGAATCTCCTTCCACTCGTGGCCAGACAACTACATACACTACATACACTACATACCGGGGCCGTCATCTCGACCAGTTTTTCTGGCTTTGGAACTGCACAGCCACCACCCGTCGACCCTCGATCGTCGACGGCAACCAAGACACTACCACTACCGTACCGTAGACACTACCTACGTTGCCCCTTCTGCTCATCAGCACGACGCGGCCCTTTTGCAAATTGCCATAGCCTGCCACCATGGCGGCGACCTTTCGACCAGTGAACTCGCTCATCGACGAGCCCATCAGAGAGGAGCCACACATGACGGCGCGCAACTACCCTCCTCCCACCGCCACTCCTCGACCCGGCGCCTTTTACCAGTCGCAACTTCAAGACCGGTCATCACGACATGAAGACTCCAACACACCGATGCGAACCACCCCGGCACCGCCCTTCCGACCAGTGAATTCGCTCATTGACGAGCCCGTCCATGAGGAATCGCATATGACGACGCGCCCCTCTTCCTTCTCCTCCACGCCCCGAACCAGTACGACGTTGCAGCAGTCGCAACTTCGAGAGACGTCATCACGAATCGACGACTCCAAGACGCCGACGCGAGCCACCTTTGCCCCCAGTTCCGAGCAGAAATCATCCGCTTCATCCGAATCAAAAGACCATGTACCACGGCGTGAAACCACGCTGCGATCCAACAAGTCGTCGAGGCGGGACTCTATAGATGTAGAGATGGACGAATCCGATGGAGAGAATGGCATCACGGGCGAGGACGGCGTCTGTTCGGACAATGAGAGCGTTGCCGCCGACGGCTCAAAATCCGGTCGAAGGAAGAAATCTCAACGGTTTTACTGCACCGATTTTCCTCCATGCACTCTGAGCTTTACGAGAAGTGAGCACTTGGCGCGGCATATACGGTGAGCGAACATGGAATTCATCTCTTCTGGTCTTGTTTTTTTTTTATCTTTTGCTTCCTTTCACCGTTTCGGCTCTTAGCGCTTCCTTCTATTCTGTGTCATCATACCTTGAGCTCTGTTTGCTCTCTCCCTTCACCTCATCCATTTCAAAACGAACCTCTTATTAACTTTTGTTGGATATAGAAAACACACTGGTGAACGGCCGTTCAAGTGTCATTGCTCTCGTCGATTTTCACGTTTAGATAACCTGAGGCAGCATGCGCAAACTGTCCATGTGAATGAAGATATCCCCCTGGACTCTCTTGCAGCTACCGGCTCCCGATTTCAACGGCAGATGCGCAATCCGGAACGGGTTCGACAGGCAGGTAGTAGGGCAAGGGCATCCACTGGTGGGAGTGCAGGAGGGCCAATTCGTGGCCACTCCAAAAGCCTCTCCACGTCCAGCATCATCAGCATCGGCTCCGTAGGCCTCGGGTACCCCAATTCTCCCAACGAGCTTAGACGGCGTCCGCCGCCTCTTGTTATGGCTTCAGATCCTCGATCCAGACTCTCGGTGGAATCGTATCGAAGTACTGGCGCCGACAGTGCCTACTCGTATCATCCGGCCTCACCGGGCGACTTCAGCACGCCTACCTCTGCCACGTACTCGACGGCCCAGAGCAGTCCACGGTGGAACCCGGGAGTCTGCTCGCCAACCAACTCGTCACATCTGCGTTCTCAGAGCATGTACAGCTCCGACGGCCGCACCCCCAGTAGACGGCTCAGTGTCCCGTCCAGTGTGCACCCCTTCCAGTCAACCGCCGGACACCACCACTTCAATGGCTACAGCTCCGGCCACCCAAGTATGAATGGCTCTCACTCTGGACCATTCGCGCCGTCAACAATGACAAACGCAAACATGGCTGCCTCGCCTTCCTCATCTACATCGGCATGGCCAGACCGTCGAGATTCCGTCTCGAGCAATCCCGACGAAGCCTGGCGACGACGTACTTGGCACCCTGACAGCATGAGACACTATGCAACCCAGCAACCGAATCAGGCGAGTCAACTCGCTGCCGCCACCCAGGCTGTGCGCCCAAACCCGCCTCCCCCGATCGCGAATCCAGCCAACTCGCAGGCTTCTTTGAGACTGCCTGGCATCGAGTCGTTTGATCCTCATCATCTTCGTCGGCATGCTTCGCCACCCCCGCAGCCACACCAACACCAACAGCATCATCAACATCAACAGCAGCGGGGTCCGTCCCCCATGGCAATCGATGCCGAATCATCACCTTATCGACGGCCTTATCAGCCGGGTGCGAGTGAGATGATGCAACCAGAAGAACGCCGCAACCTGAACATGTACGACGCCAGCCTGCAGCGCGGTCTGAACCGACTGGATATCAATCACAAAACACCGCCTCGCGACAGTGCCGGCAGCTGGGCATCCGATGCCAATCGAGCAATGGCCCAAGTTGAGCACGTACAGATGAACCAGCCAACTGTTCGATTCGAAGATCAACGTCCACCTCTCCGGCACTACGGGCCGACACCAGCCGCCGGCCGACCATTCCACCAGCACAGCGTGTCAGCTCCCTCCATCACCATACCGCGAGAGAACAAGAGACACGGTTGGTATCATGGCCCGCTTTCGCCTCCTCCTCAGGGCGGCGGCGGCGGTAATCACGCTCAGTATGCACAGGACACGCGAACGACGCACGTGGACCGTATAGTCCACCCCAACTTCAACGCCTTTAGTGGATTTCCAGCAAGGGACCAACAGCAACCTTCTCATGCTTCTCATGCGCAGCACGCGCAGCAGGAGAGGCAAGGAAATCCGGAGTCGTTGAGGCGGTTGGAGGCTTTGGTGGCTGTGGCTACTAGTGAGGGAACAGCTGCGGCGGCTTACTAGTCCTTTTGACCTCCTTCGACTTCCACGGAAGCTACCTATTTGACGTATGGTCTGCTTTGTTTTCAGATGAACATTGGTGGGACTGGGGCCTGGTGCGCACGCGGCACGATTGGTATGAGGTCGGGTGAGGAGGCAGGAGGCAACTGGGTAGACATTGGCGTTGGCGTTGAGTGACGAAACGGCATGCGAGACAAGGCGAGACAAGGATGAGATGGGGGGTTTATTTGGGGGATTTTTGCGGTGCACGGATGGGGTGTATTGATTCAATGGCGCGACGGGTCACGGATCAAGACTTCGGGATCGAGACTTCAGGATTGAGACTCCAGCATTAAGACTCCAGGATCAAGACTTCAGGATCAAGACTTCAGGATCAAGACTTCAGGATCAAGACTTCAGGATCAAGACTTCAGGATCAAGACTCCAGGATCAAGACTCCAGGATGACATTTCACGGCATCGGATCTCGGGATTCCCCTTTTTTTTAGCTTTATTTCTTTGAGAAGTTCTTGCGTGCGTCACTCCTCGGAAGATGCAGATTGGAAGTCGGAAGATTGGTCTTGTCGGCTGCGGTTGCGATTTGCGACTTTTATGATGACGATATATGCATGATTTTCTTTCATGATTGCGTGGCGTTGCATGGTATATTTGGCTTTTTTCTTGCTATCTGAGATTCAAGGTGCGTTTCATTGGGATCCTTAGGAGTCCAAGGACGGGCACGAATCGATGGTAGCTGACTACATGGACCGTGTATTGGAATTCGGGAACGAAGTAATGATGGAATGAAGATATGATGCATGCGCTTGTGTGTGTATCTTGTGCTACTTGTGTGCGTGTATGTTTGTGTGCGTGAACGTGAAGCAGTACGGATGGATGAACTCGGTGTCGTTTTACTCTTTGGCCTCGGTCATATAGGTTTCTTGAATCGTGATAACCGCTGCTCAGTGCTGAGATAACAATGGATACCAGGACTTTCAGATACTGCCTGCGATGATGAAGAAAAAACTATGGGGAGGTTGCAAACGGGGAAGTGATGGGTAGGATCAGCAGACAGTGTAATAAAGGAGTGGGAATTGTTTAACTACATGTTTATCGATAGAGAAACTGCCCCTCGGCCTCTCCCGAGAAATGGGGGTGAAGTACTGGCCAGTTGGAAAAGAAATGAAACGATTTGGCCGTGAGGAGCCCGGGACACGGTATTTGCTAGATATGGGTTATACTGTAATGGAAAGCATAAACAACAGTAAAGGAACACAGGTTACCTGGATAACTTGAAGAAGTACAACATAACTCAAACAAAGTAGCACTCGAGACTGGAGGCGTGGTGTGCCTGCGAAGCCAAGACATGTCAATTGTTCAACGACATCTAGTCTGCCTTTGCCACAAAGGAGCCATTATACTGACAGTGAGAGATCAGTTGTAGAGATTATTGATGACGCGCATCAGTGATTATTGGCATTCTAAACTCCGCCTCTTCTTATACTGATATCAGGCGACGGCGACTTGCGACTGACAAAATGCCTTCTTGTAGGGTAGTCAGCCGCAACATGACGTAACGCAGCCGGCTAGGCACTGAATCCTGGATCGTCCACAGAGTCCCACCACAGACGTCCGACTCGGACTGCAGAGTGGCGGTGAGTGCCGCCGTGATCCTCTGACATTTTTCTTCAGCGTCGCAACGTATCCTCAAAGCATCTCTCGATAACTATATATCGCGTCGCGTTGCATGATGCCTTCTCAAAACAGTCAGCCTGCCACTCTTGACGGCAGCGCGCCTTGCACAGTCCATGCGCGCTCACTCGTTCGGTCGCGGCCAGCCAACTACCTAAGGCGGGCCGGCGTTGCGGCGTCGTATCCCATTCAAGGCATATGGTACTTTGTGCGCCACAGAGAGTACTGGCCGCTATTCACCGGCCGACTGTTGCCGCTGTCGCTCATCTCCTTCCTCGTCTACCTCATTCTGTTTACCTTTGCTTTTCTGCCACAGTATGCTTTTCTCGCCATCTTCCATGGCTGGGGAGCGTGGGTCAATGCGGTGGTCCTGACGTTGGGCGAGGGGCTGGTCATCATCCAGGGTCTGTTTGAAGGATTTTTTGTGGACGAGTGCCGCGTTGACGTGTTTGATGTGAGTTGTCATTTGCGTCGTATATACAATAAGAGTGAGTCAACAGTGTCGGAACTCGGAACTGACCAAGTACTTCGCCAGGCTACACTCATAAGACTCGGGCTCAAGAACCTCATTGAGCCGCACAGAATCCTCTTCAACGATGCACCCACGGCTGTCAGCATGCTGGGGAAGCCGACGAGCTCGGCAGTGTATACTCCCTGGAGTATGATCCAGATGGTCGAGCTGGTCGTGTTCTTGCCTCTCAACCTCATCCCCTATGTGGGCACTCCGGCTTTCATCGTGATCACGGGGACAAGGCTGGGCAAGCTGGCACACTACCGGTGGTATCAGCTGCGCGGTCTTTCCAAGGATGAAGCAAAACGAGAGACCAGGCTTCTTACGTGGGACTACATCTGGTTTGGCACCGTAGCCATGGTGCTGGAACTGATACCCATCTTGTCCTTCTTTTTCCTGTTGACAACGACGACAGGGTCAGCAATTTGGGTAGCCAAAATTGAGGATGAGAGGAATCGCCGTGCGGTCGGCTCCGTCGTTGCGGACGAAGACGTGATGGAGCAGCCTCCGCCGCCGTACTCGGATGACATGGCCTGAAGAGGTTCTCATAATGCCGCGAGGTTGTGCTGAGGCCTGTCTTCTCAATGGCATGGATTGTCTGGGCTCAACGGAAGATGTATATACACATCTTATTTCACATTCCACACACGGCGTATACCTTTGAAGAAGATGTCCATGCATGGTCTTTCTCTCAAATTCCTGGATTGAGTCTCGGTTGCAGCACCTGCCTGATCCTACCTTCACTCCCGCGTCGGCCACCTGTCTAATTTCCAACTTGACCCGCCTAATACATCATCAACTTCCCCCAGAACTTTGCTCGTCATAAGCGGAGTCTGAGATCTTGGCTCAACTTATTTAGTGATAGTTGGATCGTCATTCGTCATAAGTCCAGAGCAGCGCACTACTGACGCCAGGCAGGTGTCGGCAGCTGTCTGATTTGATTGTCTTGGCAAGCCATGACGCCAGGAAAGAGCGGGAGGCACTGCTGGGGTTCCTTTGACGGACCGTCGATAGTCCCAAGGTAGGTATGTACTAAAAGACGAGAATATCACCCGCTGGTCACGAATTTGCGACAGCCTCAAGATTGATATTCACCGCACCAGTTATATTCTATCGCTCAATACAAGAGGTAGGAATTTACTTCATCTCTAATGACCCCGTTATGAAAAAAGTGTCGCAGTTGGGCCGACGTTCGTCTGCCTGTGACATCTGACTGCTTCTCTGTGCTGACTTGTGTGCCTTCGTTCCTTCCCCAACTTCACATCTTCAAACTGCCGATCACAGTATACTTGCGCAACTACGTATCTCGCGGCCCCTTCCCAGTTGCAAATGCTCTCTCATCATGATGGGCTTGATTCCATCCAATTCCATTTCCTCCAGATCACTCGCTGTACCTCTTTCTTTTCCTTCTCTCCTCCATCCTCTGCACCATTTCCTGTCCGCCATTCATTCGTTTGACTTTTTTGATCTATCACGACCCTTCGTCTGGTACCATTTCCCGCAAAATTCTAGCCACGTATTTTGTTTCCTCGCTTCTGGTGTCCCTTCATCGTTTCGGAGTGTTTTCAGGTCCTGAACGCATACCATAATGCGTGCGTCCCTCTCATTTGGGGCCATCGTGGCCAGCAGACTTTTGCATGCTGCAGCTCAAGCCACTTACAGGTAAATTGACCATAAAACTACCACTTTTTCGACTCTGACGACTAACACGCTTGCAGTGACGAAGTTGCAAATGGACACTCTACTGGACCGCAGCAATCTCCGCAGGGAACCGTCACCACAGGAGGCGGAATCTCCAATGGCCCAAATGGCCAAGTTTGCTCAATGCAAGACACAACCACCCTCTTTGTTACTGTCTACCCCACTACTCCAAACCCCAATGGCGAAGTTTCATCTGCGGAAGCGACTGGTCCCGATGGTACTGTCTACACTACTGTTTACCCAACAAGAACGATTGAGGTCTCTCCTGTCAACTCTGCTCCTGGTGACAACCCATCCGCCCAGGTCTTCACTACCCTAACTGTCACAGACCTTTGGGTTGGAAGCTCTGCCTCTGTTAGCAACCCTGCATCACATGTGTCCGGCCCTGACTCTTCTCTTACAACAACTGGTTCTGTAGCTGATGGCGCCTCAACTGCCGCACCAACAACCTATGAAAGCGCTATCTCCCTATCGCAAAGCAAGCCAGTCGAGTCAACCAGTGCTGTTGATGCTGTGGGAACAAGTGCAGGCGCAACAATCAGCGTTGTCTACGCATCAGGTAGCCAACCAGTCGAGTCAACCAGTGCTGTTGATGCTGTGGGAACAAGTGCAGGCGCGACAAACAGTGCTGTGACATACTCAGCAAGTGACAATGTCAACACAGCAACCGTTACTCAAGGCACTGCCAACGCAAATGGTGATGGAGAAATCTTTACCACTGTGACTGATACCGTGGTTGAATGGGCCACAGGCTCGGATGGCTCAAGTCCCGTTACTGTCCTTTCTGCGCACACGATGACCGTTGCTCCTTCTGGAGCACAGGCAACATCAGGATTCTCGCCGCTTATCACTTGCTGGACAGTCACTGGCTCTGACGGCAAAGAGACAGTGGTTGAGTCCACCGTCATCACAAATCAGGACAACAGCGGCATCCAAAGTCCAACCACTGTCGCCACCGTCACTAGCGGCAGTCTTGATGCTCAGAGCGTTACGTCGAATCTCCCTCAGCAGACACCAGTGACTACTATCACGGCCGGTGGCTCCGTACCAGTGTATACTGGAACAGGCATGACCACAGCTACTGTCATCACTATCCTGGGCAGTGATGGAGCCCCGACTGTTGTCCATTCTACGTGGGTTCTGCAGACTGGCCCCGTTACTGCTGCTGCGTCAGGTGTTCTGCCCGCAGAGTCGACAATCTCAACACAAGAAGCACAAGGTCATGATGTCACAAGCCAAACCACATACACAGTAGTCGGTCCTGATGGTCGACCAACCGTGGTTGAGTCAATCGTGGTAATTCCCGTGTCGGTCGTTTTGGCTACAGAATTGCCCCAAAACCTTCCCAATGGCATCACAGTCCAAGCCACCCCGTCGTCTGCCCCTGAGACTCTTGTTTCGGGACTTGAATTCCCTGGCGCTACAGTCACGTGTTCGTCATATACGCTTTTGGGATCCGATGGGAAACTTACTGTTGTTGAAACCACGTACCTCGTCTCTGGCCCTACTGGTACCTCGGGTGTCAGTGGCATTTCGCCCGGAGTTGTCACAGGAATCCCAAGCCAAATCACGGCTGGCCCCAGTCAAGCTGTGCCTCCACAAGTCTTACCTCAGGCGTTGACTACTTGCATCACCTACACTGTCATAGGTACCGATGGCCTCTCAACTGTCGTTGAATCCACGATTGCGATGCCAAGCAGCAATCTTGTGCCAACTGGGTCTGTGTTCGAACTTCCATCGGCTGTGTCTCCAACACTGACAAACGCACTTCCTCAAGGGACTCAGTTGAACCCTCAGGGCGGACAACCAATTGTAACCTGCATCACAGTTGACATTGTCGGGCCCAATGGCATGGTGACTCCTGTCGTTGAGACGATTGTCTTGACTGCACCCGCATCTGTACAAGTCAGCGCGGTACTTCCAGCCGCTACCATTGGGCTCCCTTCAGTGGTTTCTCAAATCGTTTCTGATCTTCCCCAGGGCGTTACGCCTTCTTCTACAGCAGCCATTCCGATGACAACTACCCTTACCATTCCTGTGGTCGGCTCCGATGGTGTCACTTCCTCGCTTGTTCAAACAGTTGTCTACAACTTCCCCAATCCATCGAGCGGTTTCCATCCCTTTACTATTGGTGAAGCCCCAGGGGCTGGAACTCCAATCTCATCAAGCTTACAAGCCTATGGGTCTGGTGTCTCTCCCGTGCTGACGGCCCAACCACTGCCACCGCCTGTTGTTGTGACGGCCACGTCTGGTATGCTACCTGCTGGCACCAATGTCGTATCGAGTGTCCCTGTATTGACCGTTGTCACTGGACTCGATGGCATGACTGGTCTATCGGTGGTCACTGCTATACCTGCTACAGCGTACAACAACCCAGCTAACTCTGGTGTCAATGGTCTACCGGCATCTCAACAATCCGCTGCTTCTCTAAACCCAAATAACTACGCCTTCTCGCAGCAGGCTGCAGCCACTGCCGTTCTGCCCCAGACTAGTACTTGGGTCAATGTTATCCCCGAGCCGACGACGACCCGCACGCTGAAATTCCCTTTGACCACTCTTACCACTGTCTTCGTACCTGCGAAGGCCTCTGTGGCCAATCGCGGAGTGCTACGACGAGACAGGCAAGCTATTATAATTTATCCCGCCCTGATTATATTCCCATATGCTAACTGGATTTCAGCGTATCTCTCTTGTCTGCGGGATGGAGCAACACAACTGCGGCCGCTGTCCTGCCCCCGCCACTGAGCGACACAGTCCTCCTAAGCCAGCCACTCGGTCCCAGCACCTCATTCAACGTGCCTGCGCCAGCTCCAACTCTTCCGGTGCCAGTTATGAGTGTCTCTCCTTCGGATCCCGCCATATGCCCGGCTGCGTCCAAAGTTGGCAACCACACTTTGAATGTAAGTTGTGTCCTCATTTCAGGCCATCAGCCTTTATTGTCTCCTGCTAACCGAAACAGTTTGACACGCACCAACCGGGGCCTTTGTTCAACCCATCTGGAGACCTTTGGTTTTCTGAAGGATTCTTGATCTCGCCCCTATTGCCTCAGGCTGTTCAGGGCTACATGCCATCATCTGGCAGCCAACTGGTTGAGTTTGTCCCTCCCGCTTTGACTTCTCAACAATCCAGCGATACCGCGGAGATTGGCGTCGGACCGAATGCCCTCAACCCTTGCTTCAGGTTCAATCTCTATGGCGCAAACTTGGGTTGTGCCGCCCGCGCTGCCGAACAATGGTGCGAGTTCCATATCTCAGCATACACATACAATCAAGCAGCCGCGAATGAGATGTCGATTGCGTGGTCTGAGGTCAAGCGTGTTCCTGCCTGCCCGAGCTTTCCCAATGCTCCTTGTCCTCTGACCCCTGTTGCGCTTGAGGGATACCAAAACATCACGTCCGTCTTGATTGAAGTCCGTGTTGGACTCGATCTGCGCACATGGTGGGCTGACGACTTTTCCTATGGCTGGACTGACAACAGTTGTGCGGCCGCACAGTGTCGGGAGGCTACCGCTCCCCAGCACGTCAAGCGGGAAGTTGTTGAGTCAGCTGTTCGCAGGGGTGTCTGGTCATGGACCCCAGCTGGTCTTCGGAAACTGGATGATGAATCTGTCCGGGGCTCTGTCGCTTGATGCATATACTGAGCGATGAATGGGAACTTTTGCGATGAATACTTAGAACTAAACTAATTGCTGTGGGGAGCAACGATTTTGCTCTGTTTGAGAAGGAGGGACAAATGTAATGGTAATTTCTTGGAGGCAGCATAATGATGAAAGCTGCGAGATTATCTTGACTGAAACAGATGGGCGAAATGAACGGGTTTAATGTGGTAAATATATAGTATTGAAGAACTTTCACATAGATTGGTTGATTGGTGCATCATGCATGCAACTGTATTGTGTTGTTCTTACTTGCACTGCCAAACACAGACATGTCACGAGTCACGACGCGCATGGAGCACTGGAGAGGCAGCACTGTGGTATAGCCGAACTGAATATGAATAAATACATTATACAACTATTGATCTAGCTATGTCCTTGTATGATGCTTGTTAGGTCCACGCCAAACCCAACGGAAATCTAGGCAGTTTGGGATCTGAGGGACTCAAAACAGCCCGTTTCTTCAGTGCCCACAGACTTGAACACGATTTTGCCCACGGCCCGCATTCGAGTTGACAAACCGTCGTGTTGAGAGGAACAATACCCGTTTCCAGATACTTCTCAACCACATCAAAGAGGCAGCTGTTATCACCTGCGGCATCAACGGCAGTGTGACCAGCGCCTTCTACGATGACGAGTCCCGATCCCGGATAGTTGTGCTGCATAGCACGAGCATTCGCAAGAGGCGTGACAGGATCCAGACGACTTGAGGCGTAGAGAATCGGCGCAGCTGGGTAGCCTGGAACGGGATTGCCATTGGCATCGGTCTTTGGTGCAGGAGCAGTAAACGGGCCTTGGAAGCGCCAGTTTGATTTAAAGGGCCACGAGGAGCATCGGAAGCGAAGGGCGGCCCATTGGGGACCTAGGATGGAGGACTGGGATACTAGACGCTGGGTATAACGACGCCACCAGGCTACATCTTTGCCGGTCATGTCGTCGCCGTCGCCGCACATGACGGCAAAGATTGAGTCTCCGTCGCTGGGACCTACAACTAGGTCGTTGGGAAGGACGCAGCCCTCTTTGGAGTGTGGAGCGGTGACGCTGGGGAAATATCTCTCGATCAGGGCAGAGGCGTTACCGTTCATAGCCTTATCGAGACGGGAGGCCAAGTCCTGGAATAGCGCGAGGGGGTGGTAAAACGTGCTGGCCATGTAGACGCGTACGTCGGAGGCAGAGAGCACGCGAATGTCACCGGTGGGACCAATCTCCACGGCAGGCTTGTCCTTGAGGGTAGTATTGAGCCATACTTCGAAGCGGTGCTGGATGTCGTCGGGAGAGGAGTCGTTGGGGCGGGAGAGAGCGCAGGTGGACGGATTCTGGTGACAGCCTGCGAAGAACTGGGTGTAGATTTTCTGGGTGTCGACCAGGTTTTTGGTCCAGCCCTGGAGGTGAGCACAGTTAGTGAGGAGCATGAGATTGTAAATTAATGTTCTAATAAAAAGGGCAAACCGATAAAAATAAACACACGAAAGGGCAGAGTACTTACAGGGCTGGACATGTAGTCCCGAGGATCGACGACACCGTCTAGGACAATTCGGCCGACGCGCTCGGGAAAGAGAGACACCAGATAGTGTCCCAGAACGGTGCCATAGGAGAAACCCAAGTATTGCACTCGGACCGCATTCTGGCTCGTGCTGTTGCGGGCTATTGCGGATGACGACTTGTTTGCCTCTTTCTGACGAAGCTTCTCAATTTGATCGGCCACCTCAACCATGTCCCGAGCAACGCTTGCTGTCCCAGCATAGGAGAAGATGGGACCACCATTCGCCCCCGTGCTATCTGCTCTGAGGCAGTGCTGTCCAAACCCCTTCTGCATGGCCAACCCATACGGAATTGCCCTTGCTCCCTCATTCAAAGGACCCAGTCCCTTGGTTTCCGTGTTATAGGTCTGCCGAGAGAAGAGGTCCCCCGGGAAGCAGTTTGCAGGAGGCCAGCTGAAGCCTACGCCACGAGGATCCATACCAATGTATTCATAGTGTCGACGACCAGAGCGTTCGATTCTCTGCTGAATCGCTGGACCTAGCTGCTGGATCATGTCCGTTGCCGAGCCGCCGGGGCCTCCGGGGTTCATGAAGATGGAGCCCCCAAACGTGGCATGGGTATCGGGAACGGAAGCAGGGCGTTTGAGAATGGCAATCACAACATTGCGCGTGTCATTGGGATTTTTGTAGTCCAGGGGCAGAATGAGGCGAGCGCACTGGACCGTGCTGTCGTAGCATCCGTGGTATTCTAGGGTCTTGGAGGGCGTGATGGAGTTCCAATCGAACGAGGCCGCGGCTGCTCGTCTCTCATTCTCAACATCATCAGCAGCGATGATAAATGGGAACGCGAGTACCGCGGCAAAAAGCTGTATGGTGCGCATGATCTAGTAATGGTCTGAGGCCGGCAAATCCCCTGTCAGTGGGCGTCAAAGGGGAAAAACGATAGACGATGTGGTAAGAATGAATGTCGGTTTTCCCGACTTGCCCCAGAGAACTCAAGTCGAGGCTCGCATCATGACTACTTATAGTTGAGCGTTGACGCTTGACGCTTGACGCTTGACGCTTGATAGCGTCGCCAACGTTGGCCAAGGTTGACCCGTGGGACCCATGGCGGAGGAAGGAGCTGTCGAGACGCAGTGAGAGCCGAGCGTAGAGATTGGTTGGCTTGGTGCCATGCAGGTGTCCGGAGACCGAAGTATCACAAGGCAGTGACAAGCGGAGGAGACAGGTATCTAGGGGAGGCGCCGGGGTGCAGAGTAAGACGAGGCCGATGAGAATATCGACGGAATTTGTAGCACACAAGTTTGAGCCTTGGCGGCACTTGGCCCACGAAGAAGCGGCCAGTCAGCTTTGCCTTTTTGCGCAATAGATGAGGCGGAGTCAAGTTTGCGGTCATTGTGCTGACGAAACAGACGAAACTAAGATGATGTATGTACCCGTTGGCTCGCGTGGCACACAGACGAGACGCGCGAGGGGTTGAGCTGATTGGATCGCGTCGAAAGACACGTCGAACTAACTGGGGATTCTTCAGCAAAAGGCGTCAGCAGTGAGCACATCTTGATGCTTCTCGCCTGCCGAATCGGTGAGCGAGGACCACGTGTCTCCGCCAAAGTGAGGCTCTGGAACATCTAGGGAGATTAAAAGCCGTGAAAGTGTTGGACTCGATGATCCGCAATTGGATAGTCACATCATACACTGTCATCAAGCTCAGGAGTCAAAAGCGACTATCGTGTTAGTGCATGACTTGTGCGTCTAGGAAAGATATATATCTCATTTCTGGTGCCTTGTTGTCTCGCCCCTTGTTTTCTCGCCGCGATAATGGAGAGTACCGGTGGCACTTGGCGATCCGGCTGACCCGATGGTTGTATTGCAATTTGCGCCCCACGCGTTGTGTCAAGGTTGCACGGCCCTCGGGGACCTCCGGGTTCTGGAACTTGGAAGCTGACCGAGAGACGACTTGGTCTTGGAAATTTGGAATGGTGGTGATGGAAAAGATACGTCGGGGATTTGATGAGCATCGGTTTACGGCATTAGGCAGGAAGGTGGGGACAGCTGCAAATCATGGCTGAGCAGCTACGTGGTTCACTGGTTAGCGATATGCATTGCATATGCATGCAGTCTGCAAGGCGGGATTTTGAGTGAGGCATGCAGCTCACGAGCAAGGCGAACTGCGAATGAGTTGAATGGGGGAGTCGAGACATTCCTTGCGATGATGTCTGCACTTCGTAGAGGTAGGTACCTAGGTACATACATACCTACCTACATCGTGAATGAGAATGCTTGATTGTAGGCATTGCGCGACGAGGGCACTTTCTTCACTTCTGACTCGTCACTTCCTCGGAACGCTCCGATACGGACTCTTCATCCAACGTTCCTAGAGCTATCCAACGTTCGTATATATTACGGACAGTGGCTGGTGAGCATCTTGCCTCGGCCGCGATGTCGGAGAATGACCTTCCCACTTCCACATTTCGCACTATGAGAGCTTTGATTGCTTTGCCGAAGCGCTGGTTCGGGTCGTGTCTCGCGCACAGGACGGACAAAATCCCATCGTTTTTGGTCATGATTAGCTAGGTATAGACGTGGATAGAGTAACGGAGAAAGAGAGGTATCGAGGGGGAAGCGTTCGAATTCTTTTCGAGGTTCGATGTGAAGTCGACCAAAAGACATTCAGAAAACAACGTCATGAGCCAAGCAGTAAGTCATGTGATGTCAGGCCGAAAGTGGGCGGTCGCCGCGGTCACGTGGGATCGCGGGAGACAACTTCTCGAACACGAATTGCGGACAAGAGGCTTGCAAAGTACCTAATGTCACCAGCCCCTTCTTTGTGATCATCCAAGGATCAAGTCACATTTCTCAGCGATGATGAAATTCTCGGATGGCGTTGTGACATGAAAGTGCAGACACGTTGGGTGGTAACACATGCAAGTAACAAGTTGCAACATGACGCATCGAGACGAAAAGGGGGTTTGAATTCAACTCTTGATGCACATGCAATGGCATGCAATTGCACAACTACAGTCTATAACTGGCACACACTGACATACATACACGATATCATCTTTATGACCACTTCTCTCAGCATAACACGCATCATGTGATCATGACATTTCCAATCGCTCCGCCTCGGCGCCTTGCGCAATCACGGTTTGCCTGCCTGACGCCACCAGATGAGCTTAATTCGTGGAATCATTCCGGATTTACATATTCTAGGGCGGAGAAAACCACCTTTCCTCCTCCGACTTTCATTCTGCCTCGGCCATTTTCAGAATCGTGCCCTCAATCAAATCTATCGTCTTCATCGCCTCATTCTCCTGCCGAACCTCCATGACGCGCCTTTTGAATCGACCGTGACGCAGCACTAGATTGACCGCCTGTGCAATGTGTTCCTCCTCGGGCTTTCCCGTCCGCAAGTTGACGGCTATGCCGGCGTGTTCGGCACGAGCAGCCACCTCGGGTTTATCCTCGGTGCCTCCCGCCAGAACCATGGGTACACCGTGCAACATGCCCTGGATGACGCCACCGTAGCCCGCATTCATGACAAAGACAGCCGCATGAGGCAAGATAGCGTTATAGGGAAGATAGTCGATGACGTGGGTATTGGGCGGTATCGTGACGTCCACGGGAAGACGTGCACCTCGTTTACCAAGGATCGCGATGACGAGGATATCGCGGCGATGAGCCAGCGCATTCAGCGCAGGAATAAGGAGATGTCGGTACTCGACAGCCACGGTACCCTGTGTCACGACGATGACTTTCCTGTCTCCGCGGGTAACGTCTGGCCAAAACGAGGGATACTCAAATTCTTTGTTCAGGCCACGGCCCTGGAGAGCCCCCGCGAACCTCACCCTGGGGTGCAGATCCGAGATACCAAACTCAAGGCTGGGAGGACACAGCTGGAGCGTCACGTCTGCGGAAACGGACACGACAGTAAAAGGCAAATCCGCCTTGGCACGCACGCCGCCCAAGTCCTTTAAATTCTTCTCCTGCAGCGCAATGACCTCTGCAAACGTCTTCGTCCTCAACTCCTCCCATAAGCTGCGATGGAATTGCCGACCCTCTTCCGTCTTTTCCGGCACCAGTCCCCATCCCATCGGCGCCATGTCCTGACTCTCAATCATGTACGGCACCGCATGGATATTCACAGACCGAGGCCGCCTGCGGAAACCCCTCGGTAGCTCCGCCCCCAGAAATAATGGTTGGTCGCCCAGAAAAAACGTCTCCGTCAGAATCACAAACTCCTTCTCGGGGTGCGCCTCCCGAGCCTGCTCCAGTGCCGCATACAGCGCCTCTTTTCGTCCCCGGACGGGCTCTATGCAAAATGCCCGGATGGCGAAGGTAGCCCTCGCGGGCCAACTGCCGCAGCTGCTGCGCTCTTTCTGGAAGGCTACCATGTCAAAGGGCGCGAGGCCGACAAAGGTAGCCCCGATGCTCTCGATGCGGTCTTTGAAGTCCCATCCTGCGAGAAAGGTTACGCTGTAGCCGCGCTGGATGAGTTGGTCGACGATGTTGACAATCGGTAGGGTGTGGCCTGTGATGGGTGAGGCGCAGGCCAGTATATGGGGTTTCGGCTTGCTTCCGTTGGTGTGCGAGAGGAGGCTTGAAGCCATCATTGTGAGATGGTGTTTTTTTTTTCTTTTTTCGATGAAACTTTTATGGGTTCTTGTTTCTTTCTTGTTTCCTTTTCACCTATGTTCCGTAATAGGTGGGGGGGGCATATACGAGGTGTGTGTTGGTAACTTGGTATACCATTTCCCACACGGAAACACGATGGACAATGGTGTGTGTGTGTGTGTGTGTGTGTTGGTATACCGTTTCCCAAAAGGACGCACACACGATGGACAAGTGCGGGTGATGGCGAGAAGAGAAGACCTCCAACTCTTTCGATAACCGTGTTCTTTTTGGGAATTTGGGAAGCGGGTCGACGACTCGACATCTTTTTTCCAGTTCTTTACCCCCTTACATGGCTTCAACGGTCTATATCAATGCCATGATTTACTTGCGCGAGGGCCATGACAGTTCACCCCGGACTCTAGTCATTTGATCAGAGACCGTTCAGGATGGAGGGCTACATCGCACCCCGCAGCCAGAATCTCGTTGCGCGAAAAAAACAGTCCGTGCCGTAGGTATGTATGTACGTATGTACCTACACGGAGGGCCGGACGTGTAGGTAGTTTGCGGACTCTCCCGCGCGGCTTGAACCCTTTTCATCCTTGTTCATCCTGGAATTAGTATGTACATTACTACATATTAATTCGTGGGGAAGCATCTCATGGACTGCTCAGAATCCTGCTTACTCGCGGTCGCTGGCCGACCTCCTGAAGAGCCCCCGAAGCGGGTACATACATACATACCTACCTCCTACATAGGTACGGAGTACATACAGATGCAGGGGAAAGAATTGCAAGGGCCAGCTTACCGTGGCGGTGGATGAGGCCTGGCGAGGTTCGACTTCTACCAAGCGAATTTAACGTAGGGGGCCAACACGACGCACGAGGGATCGTCAAGTATCCATGCAGGCAGCACGGGGACCGGGGTACATAGCAGTGAACGCCGAACGGGCCGCACAAGTACGGAGTAAAGAACACACCGGACGGACAAGTGGAAACACCATTGTAGTGTTGAATGCTTAATCGGCGAAAAAGCAACGCATTTTTGCGACAGATTGGCATTTGTGGATGGACATTCCTACGCAACGACGTTTTGTGCTTTCCCCGATGCCTTCCCCCACAAGTCAGGGGTCAGGAACGCATGGATAAACTCTAAAACATGAAGCCTAAAACGCGGCAATGCGTTGCCTATTGCTGTTTGTTTCAGATCCCTTGCACGTAAACGACGGCATACCTACCTATGTATGGACCCTGGAGCCTGGAGGTGTACTCTTCATGGGGAACATACACACTCTGTGCCTCTGTACTTACTACTCCATAGGTACGGAGTATTAATGAAGCTTTTGGAAAACAGGGGTGGTGGAGATGGGGTCAGAGCCTAGAGGTCTTTCTTGACATCATTCTCTGGAGGAGAACCGGAAGACCGGTCCGGGTGAATTGGCGCATCATGCATGCCCAAACAGTACATACTACCTACGTACCTAGCCGTACTCTGTGTTACTGTGTAAGTGCCGGCCCCTTAATGATATCCGTATGTAATAAAAGCTTCATCTTCTTCCACCTCTTGTCAATCTTATTTTCGGCAGATCTCGATTCTCTTTTTCGATCATTTCTGTAAAGCGCTCCCTAATAAAACCTAGATTCGTAAGCCCGCAAGACGGCTTGTCCCGGTAAGCTCGGACACGGCCTAGGATCCGATTCCATGTCTGACTCAATGAGTCGGTTTCACACATGCTGGACCATTCACACAAGCGAGGAAGGCTGAAGCCCGAGGGAGCGGCCCGCGGGATGCGGATGCGATGCCATCGGTAGGAGGGAGAGAGAAAAACGCCGGCCGGGCTGTACGTACATACTCGTAACTCAGACGGTACTCTACTTCTCGACTACAGTATCTTGACTCTCCACCGAACAACTTGCAAGGCCATGTGTGCGGAACAGCCGGCTCGCGATCGGAGGACTCAGGAGCGGACTTTTGCCAGGATATTTTGTTTTGATGTATATTCTACTCTGTAGCAAGCTGCTGTGTTACTTGACTCGATTGTATTTTCGCTTTCTCGACATTTGTTCCACATCGTATGATACGCCGCATGTTTCATGGTGTGGCTATCCAATCGCGTATCCTGTCGAGGGACATGTGGTGGTAATGGTATATATGTATACAGTGGAGAAACAAGTACGTTCAGGCCAGGAAGACGAGAATAGGGATCACACATGGCGCTGGATTGTGTACATAGATGCTAATCATGATGCTTGAGCCTTGCCCATACATAATGGGTTTGGTACTCGGAGAATCACGAATGATGTCATCCTTTGTGGCCATTGAACTTTGACTGTCGGATCTGTTCAGTGTTCTCTGCCAGGGACTTTGTCAACATCCCCATATATATGGCTCATAACCCCAGGAAGCAGCGGCCCTGGCATCTCCCCCCATCAACGATTGTTTCCCACCGCCTTAAACTCTATAACGATTCACCCGATCCTCGCTCATCAATGATCAGACAGGTCAGAATCTGACGCCAACCTCTTCCCCGAATCGGTCCACTGTCTCGACGACATAGCCCGTCCGTCATCCACTGAGCATAAACCATCAACACTCATCATGGCCACCGCACATTTGCAAAAGATGCAACTCGCCGACGACCTAGCCGTCTACGCAAACCCAGGCGCCGAATTCGAGACCCAATTCCTCTACAGGGAAATCTTCCAAGACAAGTGCTACGACACAGGCCCGCTACCCGAAGACGCAGTCATCATCGACGCAGGCGCCAACATTGGCATGTTCAGTCTATACATCAAGCGGCAGTGTCCCGGGGCGCGCATCACGGCCTTTGAGCCCGCGCCCGATACGGCGGCGGCGCTGAGGCGCAATCTGGCGCTGCATGAAGTGCATGGAGTCGAGGTGCACGAGTGCGCGCTGGGAAGCCAGGAATGTGAAATGAAGTTGACGTACTTCCCCAATATGCCGGGAAACTCGACACTGCATGGCGATGATGAGCCGGCCATGTTTACGGGAGAGGTCGGACGCACGCATCCGGTGGCGCGGCTGCGGGAGGAGCGGCGGGAGGTGCCGGTGCCGGTGCGGCGGCTATCGGATGTCTTGCGGCAGATGCCGGGACTAGTGCGCGTGGATCTGCTCAAGATCGACGTCGAAGGCGCCGAACTAGACGTGCTACGGGGATTAGACGATGATCATTGGGAGCTAGTGCGCCGTATCGTCATGGAGGTGGGTGACGAACACGGCGATTTGGCGGTCGCCGAGACTCTACTGCAGGGGCGCGGCTTCGAGGTCGTGAGCGAGCGCGCAGCGTGGGCACCCAAGACGTTGCCCATGTATACCTTGATGGCGCGAAAGTGATGAAGCGATGAGGCCTCGACAGAGGCGTCAACTTTCAAGAGACTAGAGTCATATAACAGAGGAGACAGAGTGAGAGGGGCGAAACAGGCGAACGACAGTCTGGGGACGATGAGGCTCGAGATGGGATGGTGACCAACCATATTACAATCTAACAGCACAAAGTAACCAGATATAAGCCCGTGTCGAATGAATCCCCCCGTCCATCGCAGCACCCGTGTCATTCGTCCACAGCGCAGGAACCACCCACAGCATGATATCTACTGTTTCTTCGCCGCACGCCGTTCCGCCGCAATATCGTAAAAAATGCTCCCATCGTAGATGCGACGAACGTCCTCCTTCTTCATCTTGCCGTCTGCGGGCCACAGAAGATAGTACGTGGCAGCCCCTGCGTCGTAGCAAAATGAGTTAGCGGTAGCCCTCCCTTGACGTGATTTGGCTTGACTTGATACAATTTCCCTCAACTCAACCTGGCTTAGCCTTCAATCGATGCGACTTGAGAGATGAATAGAGATGTTTTTGGGTTACTTCTTTCCATCCTTCATCCTTCATCCTTCAAAATCATTGATAACTCACATTCCAAAAACGCAGCACTTGCGCCCACCGGATCCGCAAACACCCTCTGCCCGCTCAGCAGGCCCCGCACATCTCCCCACGTCATGTACTCGTTGCCGCCGGCGTACTTGGCAAACGCGTCCTCAAACTTCTGCGGCGCGAACCGGCCCTCGTTGTCGTACGTGCCGCTGTCGCTGCCGTGCTTGGCCCGGTGGATGCTGCCCAGGTAGATCCGGAAGAAGGGATCGGGTAGGTACGCCGGCATGGTTCGGTACATAGTGGGATAGGAGAAGCTGGCGTGGATAATAATCATGGCGAGCATGGAAAGTACCAGGTTGAAGCCGAGGGCGTAGAAGCCGCGAAAGGTATCCAAGGGCCAGATGATGCCGTCGCGGTCGCGATCGAAGAATTCGCAGTGTTGTTGAAGGACCTGAGAATGAATCGTGATTAGCTAGTTACAAAGCTCGTCCACTTCTTTTCCTTTGCTGCGAATAGAGATATGATTCCCCCAATTCATCTTGTTGGATATCTTTCCGAGACCTACACTTTGATGCTGGTGCCGCTCAGCCCAGTTGTTCTTGTTGGTCCCCTGTGGATGATCATGCGTGGCGGCCAGGTTGGCTCGCGCCGTTCCTGCGTCATGTTAGCCGTGTGACATGGCCCACGATTGCCTGTTACTCTTCCTCTCATGCCTCTCGTCTCACACACAAATATATATATGTGGGAATTCAGGGCTCGTACCAATGTCCGGCAGCGGCCGCCCATCATCTGGCTGAGAGTACAAGGGCCGCTCTACCGTAACGGGCACGTCGGGTATTTCCGACTGGAAGGTTGGCCGCGGACGCAATCCATTGGCCGAGCAGTGCGGCTTGCCTAATCCGGCGGTAATTGGGTCCATTATCAAGAAAGGTGGTGAATGAAGGGAAAAACTCAGGAAGGTGTTTGAAACGCAATGAAAAGAAGTCGTGGTTACGAAGCAAACTTGGCCGAGAAGAGCTGAAGCGCAGCCGAAAAGGTTACAGTGCGTGGATAGTAATCAGGAAGTAACCATGAAGAGTGACAAGTGTTCTTATAAGTTAATAACTTTCCCGGTGGATCGTGCATGATGAGTTGCGTACGCGAGTGACGTCACTGCATCGCAATCAACGCAAAGATTCCGGAATGGGCTCATGTTGCCTGAAGTGGAGCACAACGCAAAACGCACGTGATACTGCGGCGAAGATCGCAATCATGCGAACCTCTTACACAAGATTCAAACGTGGACCATCTTGAGATCTTCGCGAGCGAAATCAGGCATTTCTCTCGCGACATATTCATTGACTCTTTGACGCCGGCTCAAAGTGCCTCAGGCCTCAAAGTGCCGGTCTTCGCAGGAGCGAGGCCAAGCGCCAGACGATAACTATTCTCGCACAAAACGTTTCCTGGTGCTTGTTTCCATTGCTGTCCGAAACAATATACCTAATCGTTTGTGGCGCAAAGTTTTTGCCTTTTCTACAACCGGTCAAATTATCCAGCCTGGGGCCTTTCCTTGGCAGCGAGAGAACCCCAAATTCCCCATTCTTCTTCGCACGGCACTTCCATGTAGGACTTCAGAAGGTCGCGCGTGAATTCAGGCACATCTCTCGTAACCTTCTCCAGATACTCTTCGACCCCGACCGCCCAGGGACGTTGCGCCAGCTTTGTTTTCACCTGTGCCGCGACGCTTTTCCGAATGGCGTTGGACGAGTTAAACTTCAAGGCATAGACTCGGGGAATGATGTCGCGAATAATGATATCCATCTGCGTAGATGCAAGATGCAAAGTGAACTTGTCACTTGCAATCCGACTGAGCCCGTCGACCAAGTACCTGTCACCCAGTTCTATCATTTGCGCATGCAGTGTCACGTAGTCCCCCGCTACCACATCAAGTTCTTCGAGGTCAGGATCGGCCTTTTCTCTGGATTGTTGCACCGATCGACAGTCGTTCGCACTGAAATCGGCATAATCGCCCGTGTAGATGTAGTCCAGCATTCTTCCGACCAGTACAGGAAAGCTCTCCTTGATTTCGAACACGCCGGAAGCAGCCTCCTACTGGTGCGTGAGCGGCGGAAACTTGAAAGGCTGACTTGCTTGGACTTGGTTGGTGACTTTACCTTCCATGGGCCACGACATGCCGTGTAAATTACTGAAGAATTCAAGCATACAACGTTCCGGTGAACTGGGAAGCGTGTTTTCTCACACACGATCTCGAGGTCACAAAACTTTTCATCATCGCGGTCTCTTGGCACGCTCGTGTCAGCAAGGATGTTGTCGTGGCTCATTTTTTCCCGCGGATTTCTCACTTACTTTGCGATCGCCTCGAGGACCTTCTCTGAATACTTCCGTTTTTGCTTACGTTTCTCCATCTTACTGAGTAGGATAAAGCGATATAAATAGTGAGATTTGACCGGAAACTAAAAGGGGGAGTGAAGAAACAACGCAGAGAAGCAGCTTGTCTCTGTCGCATCTCGCTCGTGCAAAGTGAAGAATACGGTTCGTGCACATGAGCTTGGTTCAGCTGTCCTTTTGTAGGTTGCAATTGCTGCAATTGGCAGGCCGCAGCACTCGAGACAACGTGCATACACCGTACAAGTTGAAACCGCTCTACTACCAATAGTCGCAGCCGTCTCAGACAGGACATAGCACGGAGGTTTCAAATCCGCACGGTGATGCCGCAGTGTGAGACCGATCGCACATGAGTGGAGTATGGAATGCGATCGGCTTATCAGTCCAACACCACGAGCTACTGGACATACCTCGATTCGACGTTCCTCTCTCTGAAGAAGATTGAATACAGACTCGTTTATGTTTCGTTTTTGCATGCATGCCCTTTATTTGCTTTCCCCTTACGAGCCGACTGTAGGTATCAATTCTGATACCCCGCAGGTTGGCAGCAAGTGACTAGTGTGACGCACGGAGTCACGCGGGATGACGCAGGCTGTGATGATCCTCCACGTCAACCAGGCTGTTCTGAATTGCCGAGGCCACCGTTTCTCAAAAGTCGCCAAGACTTCTTCCATCACGGTTGACGGCATCGTCGTCATTACCTTATGAGGAATCGTGGCGGCCCGCGGGCAGGTAAATACTACTTGGGTGACATGGACTCGCTCACAGCAAAGCGTCTGTTATTTAAGATGATACTTGCGCAAGAAAGCGAGTGCCAAGATCCAACTGGTGTTCAGGAACGTGACGGGAAGTCTTCGCGGTCAGTGAGCCCACGTGCATCAACACATCGCTACTGACAAGGCGTAGATACTCACTCGCTCGATGCTATAGCATAATAGCATTCCAAAGCTACAGCGTAGGAAGGCCAAGAATCATCCCAAAAAGCCGCCAAACTCGGTCCAGCTGCCGACGTGATCACTGATGCTTCATGCAGAGATGATGGAGCTGGGCGATATCTTTGCGGTCGAAGGACTCAGTGAGCATGCAAGTGAGAAATTCGAGACACTGAGACCACGCGGAATCTTGTTGTCGATATCGTCCCAGAAGTCTACGCCATGAAATTTGATTCGTCCACAATCATTCGAAAAATCGTTGTTACAGCCTAAGGAAGAAATCAGACGCGTTACAATAGGACATGAGCATGTCGCTCCCAAATTCAAGCACAACTCTCGCCACCTCTGCCATCGTCTCCACGATGTCGGTCGCCAGTGGTGGTGGATGTAATCGCTTGCTTTGTCTGCGAACCATGATTTCCGAATGATTGTGGACGAATCGAATTTCAAGGCGTAGAATTCTGGAACGATGTCGACAATAAGATTTCCCTTGGTCTCAGGTGCGAGAAGCGTCTCAAATTTCTTACTAGCATGTTAACTGAGTCCTTCGACCATATAGATATCACCCAGCTCCATATTCTTCACATGCAGCATCACGTGGGCAGCTGGACTGAGTTTGGCGGCTTTGTGGGGTGATTCAACCAGCACACTAGAGGATTCCTTGATTTCGTAGACACTGCCGGTGCCCTCCTTGAGGGTGCGTGAGCGGCGGGAGTGCTAACAGGTATGTGTGAGGTCTGTGACTCCGTAGTTACCTTCCACGGGCCAAGACATGCCTTCTCAAGCACTGAAGAGCTTGAAAACCCCACGATATGGTGGGCGTTGAAACTTGAAGCGTCGTTTGCCGCAGGCAATCTGGAGATCACAGAATGATCCATCGTCGCGGCTCCTTGGCAGGCAGGTGTTAGGACTTAAGGGGGCCTGACTGCAGTGCTGGGTACTAACTTGCGAATTTCGCTCACTTACTTTGCGATCTTTCTCAAAATGTTGTTGCAATGCATCTCCATTGTGCCGACTGGTATGGCATCACAAGGTATGTTCAATTTGAGGGCGCTGAGAAAGTTTCTAGAGCGCTAGGCGGTGAAATAGGGCAGAACCTAGAAGTACACACCCTCATCACGTGATGTAAATATGTACACCCACGAAAAGTTGTGCGACGTGGCTGTCGCGACTCGCGCTTGGTTGCAAGTTGCGACACCGCGTATGTATCCCAACGGCTTTCTGGCTCTATCCAGCGTGACGTTAGCGATGCCTCCCGCAAACAATGAAAGTACTTCAGCCCATCACCTCGCCAATTCACCGTTCATGTGGCCAACAAGAGCGCACGGAAACTTATCCGACTTGCGTGGATTTCCAACGTTACCCCAGCCGCAAATCGAAGACCCAGAGCTCTATCTCGAAAATACAGAGGGAGAGGGCGTGTACAAATCGGCGCGTCGGTTTATCGAACGAGGCTTTTCAAAGAGATGAATAATTTGTCTCGCCGACCAACCGGCACGCTGGCTCGTACACGCCTTCCCCCTATGCGCTTCCAAGATGGGGCTCTAGTTCTTGGATCGATTGGCAGCGTACCGCTCATGATAAACGATCAGGAGCAGTATAACGTGTCTGGGAATGTTCATTGAGTTACACTAGCCATCGCCATGTTATGTCGGATGCACTGGCAGACAGTCCTTGAGTTTCGCGGCACGACGTTGCTCCGAGCCCACGAGACCCAAAACGGCCACCCTGGCAAGTCTTGAAGGGTCCCGACTCCCAACAATGGCATTATGACGAAGCCCACGGCCTCCATTAAGTTCCTTCGAAGATGCTGCGATTGATATGTTGATGGTTGGGGGGAATCAAGATGGAGCTTGTTCGCAGGCTGATCGAGATTCGACCGACGACGACAGAGAGCATGCCTTGCCTTGCCGTCTTCGAGTGGTGATAGACGCGAACGGTTGATACACAAAGTACCTTGAGTCATTCGGCTAACACACCAAAGCTATATCGAATGTGATCGATTGCTTACTTATCTCCAGCACTAAAAATAGCCTGTATGCCTGAGAAACGTTGTTGCGGGTGATGGTCTGGATTCGACCCCGATATATTCCGGCATCTTCTTGTGCGATGGATAGTCAACAAAAACTTGTCCTTCTGTATCGCTGAGCAAGAAGACCTATATGATCTAATCAACTACCTAAACCCTATAGTCAAGAAGTGCGAAGCGTTTATGACGCATAACACGATCCGGGACAAGATCATTGGTCGGCATAAAATTTACAAAACCAGAATAATTGAGAAACTGGGACAGAGCCCCAGTCGAGTCCATATAGCCTTTGATGGCTGGACCTCTCGAAACACACATTCGTTCTTTTCGATCAATGCCTTTTTCCTCGACCAAAGCTTTACGCCGCGCAAGGTTGTGTTGGGTCTTCCCACCCTGTCAATGTCCCACACCGGGGAGAACATTTGTGAGGCCGTTGCGACCGTTTTGAAGGGGTACGATATCTTTTCCAGCGACAAAATCGAGTACTTTACTCTCGACAACGCTTCCACCAACGATAAGGCCATGGTCGAGCTGGGACGTAAGCTTGGCTGGCAAGATCCGCTTCATAAGCAAATCCGCTGCCTCGAGTCATATTATCCACCTCGTGGTTGAGGCTATGCTTACCTACAATAATGTGAGTAGCTTGACAGAAGCAGATGCGCATGACTTCGATGAGTGGACGAAGAGAGGTCCTGTAGGCAAATTGCACAATCTTGTGGTCTGGATCCATCGATCCAACAAGGCGTCATCATCCCTGCGGCGGCTACAGTAGGATGATAAAGCGAAGGGTGCTGGGGCTCCCGTTCTTGACGTGATTCTCGACAATAGTACTCGCTGGCTATCTCAGTACCACATCATCGAGCGTGCTCTGAAGCTTCGAGTCTACCTAGAACGCCTGACGTTAACCGTTGGTAACGATGCTCTTCCTATATCCGCGCGTCCTCGATGTCTTGCGCCTCACTGCCAAGAAGCAGATAACTCACGAGGATTGGGAGCTCCTCTCTTGGTTTAATGGCATTCTCGGTCAATTCAATACGTGCCTTTTGCGACTCGAAGGAGATGATCAGGCCCGGCTTAGAAAAGGAGGTACTGCGAAAGCTTATGGAAGCATCTCGGAGGTCGTCACTTCCTATCTATTCCTGGTTCAAACGCTTGAGCAGGCAAAGGCCGAGGCAGCGGATCGGGCATCAACGCTGCATCAGCCAAGCTACACAAGTTTCACGATATGCTTGACCAAGCTCCGGTATTTTACGCCGCCACAGACCTTCATCTGATGATGCGATGGGAATATCTGGCATCTATGTATAGCAAACATCACCCAGAAAAAATCTATAAGGCTCGCGAACTGGAAGTTTGCTATACATAGATGCCAGATATTCCCATCGCATCATCAGATGAAGAACTGGCGGCGTAAAATACCGGAGTTTGGTCAAACATATCGTAATACTTGTGTAGCTTGGCTGATGCAGCGTTTATGCATGGGATCAAGTAGTTGAAGTCTGGCTTGCAAGTTGCGACACCGCGTATGTATCGGCTAACACATCAAAGCTATATCAGATGTAATATGTACGAAGATCGGTCATCACAGTGATCCGGTTATGATGTGTATCTACTCCGTATAAATCTAGCCAGCGCAGCCCCGCGGTCGTGCTGCAGCGATCGTCACAGGTAGCGTTTTACCAGGTGCGACATGACTTGACTTACCAAAACGTCACACATCGCTGAAGAGCGTGCTGGTAGCCTGATCAAAGGCGGCTATGATGGGCCCGTAAAGCTGATCTGAGTCTCCCAAGGGACTCCGGAGTTCCAGATATCATTTCGCCATCCTGGTCTAGACAAAACAGCATATCCCTGATCTTGAAACAAAGCGGCTTCACCATATCCATAATCCAAGGCCTTTGGAAACTCGTCCGTGAGATGCTCCAGGCCTCTTGGATTATCTGACCTGCCTTAGCAGATACACCAGCCGACCACCGCGATGCCCGAAAACAGCTATTCTCCTTAGGTAGGCAGTTGTTCTTCTCCATCACTAGCGAACTCGTGCGTCGTTAAAGTTTGCCCACGCTTAGCACCCGCACAGCCACAGCAAAGCGTAAAAGAACGACTCGAGGTCATGATGGTAGGGCAGTGGAAGAAAGTCCCAACAGTTATGCTACCAGAAGAATCGGAGTTGGTGGAGCTCATACTCCGAAAGAATAGAAACACTCAACTGGGTTATATCGGCAAGTGGCAACAGGCTGCTCGTACCCGAGACCAATGCCGACGGAAAGACTTTTCTCCGAACCGTATAATGCATTGATTAAAGCAGCTGAGCTCATGAATCCGAAGCGTTCGCTCATCCCGGCAAGAACAAGACAATCAAGCAGCTTGAGAAAGACTATGGATGGGGTGATGTCAAGAAAGATGTCGGCCGGTACATCCGTGGACCGTAAGACCGTAACTGCCACGCTTGCCGCCGAAACAAGACTCCACGCGATAAGACTATAATGCTCGATATGCGATTGAACTACCTACGTGTTAAGCCGTCGGGACAGCTGGTGCAGCTTCTGGTCATTCTCAGCATCATACACCGCCCTTTGAAATGCCGTTGCTCGTTCCTCCTCTTGATGTTTCGCCACCTCTTCGTGGCTAGGAGGCAGCCGCTCATTCTGCAGGTCAACCTTCCGGGCATCTTCGAATGTGCTGATAGCACTCTTGATGCCCTCGGCACCAAGCATAAGTGTACCGGCGGGAAGTCTGCCTCCAGAAATAGTCTTGAGCTCTGTGATTCGTTCGGATTCCTCTCGCAGTACCTGGAAGACGCGCGACATGCGACCAATGGCGAGAATTTTGTTCTTGATGGCCCTTCTCTTGAACTCGATTGAATTAGGATCGTCACCAGCCTGCCATGTTGTGGGAGAATGTGGACTGGTGGAATATGGAGTCTCCTCCTCGAGTTCCTCCTCCGAGCATGTGTTCAGAATCGCAATCAGCATGTCCGTAATCTTCTCGCCCACGAATGGCAGAGACCATGTAAAGACGTCCATGAATTTGGGAAGACGGTAAGGGTGAGGTGTGCAGTTGAACTGACGAATGTTCATAACGTTGTTTTCGTATTTGAGCACAGCCGCTTTGTTGTTGTACTCATCGAGATAGTTTGGGGCTGAGAAAATGGTCATCACGCTGGGGAAGCCGGTCGTACGAGTCTTTCGATACATTCGGTAGCCAGCGTCTTGCGCTTCATGAGCGCGAATAATGGACAAGAGATTGTTCCTTTCGAGAAAAGCGCATGCGGCGAAGTATGAGAAGAAATAGGAACAGCCTCGCACGTTATTATGCAAGAAGTAGTCGCTCGTCTTCTCTGCGCCAAAGTCTTCCAGCGGATCAGCCCATAGAATATCGCACATGAGGCCTGTGGTGGGGGGTTCGATGAAACGATTGATCTAGGGACAGAAGTCAGCACAATGCTCAGGCCAGCTTTATGAAGGGCATATAATGGAAAGGAGGGTGAACAATGCCCAAACGCAGAATATTCGAAACACGTACAGTCCTTAGGTCATCCAGTGTATGCAGCTCGGGACTAAGACCGCCGTGAACGCACAGGAATTGCTTGTTCATGACCGCCGCCAATGGAAGGCTACAGAACGATTCCATGCATGCATTGTACACAGTCTCAGAGTACTTGTGTTTGCATTCAAGCTTGAAGGTAAAGTAATTCGTCAAGTGACGGCACTCGTGGTTACCTCGGAGCAGCCATAACGAATCGGGATAGTGAATCTTGAGGCACCACAGGTAAAGGACACACTCAATGCTGAAGTAGCCTCTATCGACATAGTCTCCCAGGAAAAGATATCGCGTCTCTGCAGGGTCGCCGCCCACTTCGAAAAGCTTCATCAGATCGTAGTACTGGCCGTGTATGTCGCCACAAACAGTGATCGGAGCGTCCATCTCGAGCAAGTTTGGCTCTGCTCGCAAAATCTCGGTGCCTTTTTGCAAAATCCATAGCGCTTGCTCCTCGGTCAGGCGTCCTTCGCGGTAGAAATGTTGCTTCAGAAATGCGATGTTGGGTTTGGTTTGAGATTCGTCATCAAAGAACTGTTCATCTGTCGGTTTGGTCATGGCGGGTGATTGGACATCTGCGATCCAATCGTCAGTCTCGTCGTGATGCCAAAACTCGGATGCTCCATATCCAAGACGGCTTGACCAGCCATTGGCAGGAATTTAGAAAACGCCGTCTTAATTAACGTGAACTAACCTTTGCATACTCTCTCTAAAGTACTCACCTGTGTGCCGTCGTCCATGGTATGAATGGTGAAGTCGATTTCCGGGACAGGCTTCTTCGTAAGTTCGTCAGGATTGCGCGACTGGCATTGTCGACTTGCTGAGTGCGACGCAGCTGGTCGGACTCGGGCGGGGGCGAGCTATCTTGCTCCATGGCGAGTGATTCGTGAATATGAAATAAGATTGAGAATGACGGAGAGACGTTCAAAGGTATTCTCGTCGAATAGCTATTGTGGAAGATTCTTGACGAGTCAACGCGGCCAAATGGCAAAGAACGAGAGTCCTGATCCCTGATCCCTGAGTCGTTGATGTCAGGCGGCGGTGGCAGCGAAGCTCGGACTCAGGAGAAAGGCCGTGGACGAGTCAACGAGGCTAGACAAAAATAACTGAAGCTGAATAGTGATCATGGACCGGCAGAAAGATCTACCCCACAAATACATACTCTTCTAGGATCTAACTGCTCCAAACGAATACATACATTATACATACATACAAGGATTGTGTGGGAAGCGGGATGGTAGCGTGGACAGACAGATACCTAGATCTACATACCTATTCTACAAATAATCTTTGCAGGATCTACATAACTGCTCCAAAGTCTCCAGGTCTTCACAGCCGTTGAATTAAATTGATCGCATGCAAAAGCATCAACCTGAAAATCTAGATTTGATCCCGGGAAAGTGCCAAACAATATCATCTTGAGTCGAGCACGAGAAAAAATGATGATTGAATCAGGATGGCGACAATAATGAAGGTTTCGAGTTGGTAGAAAACGGGGCCGACCTCGGAGATCAGCTGCTCGAGCCTCGGATACGGAGTACATACCTAGCGTTCATCTTCTCACGGGTACCTCGTCAGCCAATAATCGTTCCCCCTTGTTGTATCGTTCATGAGGAGTTTTCTACCTATGTACGGAGTACCTTGCTGAGGAAACTACCTATGTACATACCTGGTTGGAGGTATCATTGTAGGTACCTCCTAGCAAATGAGGGGGTAGGCAGATGATTAATCAGAAAAGAAAAATCGAATGTGAAAAATCACAGGCCAAAACAACGAAAAAGGTTGGGTCCTCCTTCTCAGGCTTCACGTCCGTCGTCCACCACCAGTGAATGGTCGCCCCCGACCATTGAAAACCTGAAGCTATTCGGAGTGCTTTGATTGCGAACACAATTCGTCAGAGTATTACTATTCATACCACCTCATTTTTCTAGGTAGGTATAATTCGACGGAAGTGATCACTGGTGCCATGCATCGCAAAGCCTCTCAACGCTCATTTGCCAAAAAGACCAATCGATGCTCCTGAACTTTTTGATGGCGCTGGCTGAAACAGCAATGGCTTGGAGAAACCTCTGCCAAGTGTGAGCACATCACTTTGTCGAGAATTGCGATTCTTAAAACATGGTGTATCCGACCGTTTGGCGAAAATGGTACATAAATTTCCAATCCAGCCTGAACATCATCATCGCTTGCCGCCTAATAACCCCACCGGGCCACCGCGCCACCTTTGTGACAAAGTAGGCATTTGGACTGTGATGGCGCGAGCGGCACTGTCTTGTCAACTCCACAGCTTACGCAGTGACCGAGAATCGGCGCGTCCACATAGGACTTGAGAAGGTCGCGAGTGAATTCAGGCACATCTTTCATGACATCCCCTAACGGCCCATCAACGTCAGCCGTCAAGGGCAATTTTGCCAGTCTCTCCCTCATGCAACCAACGACGTTGTTCCGAATACCATTGGCCGAGTTAGATTCCAAGGCATAGACTTCCGGAATGATGTCGACAAGAATATTCGTCGTCGTCTCAGATGTGAGAACTTTCATGAATCTTTTACTTGCAAGTTGAACGAGCCCTTCAACTAGGTACATTTCCCCTAGCTCCATCATCTTCACATGCAGCATCACTTGGGGAGCTGGCCCAACTTTGGCAATGTTTTGAGATGGTTCCTGACCTTCTTCCGTAGGGTCTTTCGAAGATAACTCATCGTAATCGCTCGTGTAGATGTAGTCTAGCATTCGTCTGACCAGCGCATCAGAACAGTCCTTGATTTCGTAGACGCCACAAGCGCTTTCCTATAGATGCGTGAGCGACAGGAGTGGCAAAGTAGCCGTGGGCCGTGGGTTTTGTCATTTTACCTTCCACGGGCCAAGACACGCTGCCCGAATGACTGAGGAATATGAACAGACAACGACCCGGTGAACTTGGAAGCGAGTCTCGCCGCAGACAATCTCAAGGTCGCAGAATGCTTTATCACGGCGGTCCCTTGACAGACGGGTGTCACCATGTCAGTATGTCCTGCCACAGCGCCGCTGGTGCTCAGCTAGGTATTGGATGCTGACTCACTTTGCAATCGCCTTGAGAAGGTTTTCGGAATGCTTCTGTACTTGCCATTTTGCAGCTTTTCGGTCCATGGTTTTAATCTGTGTTCGGCGCTGAGCAAATTCGTAAGATGCAGCGGTGGCAGTGACGAGTAGAGATTGAGCAACGAGAAACCATGGGAGTAATGCAAGACCGAAATGAAGCGTTTTTATCGCCCATTGCAGTCTATGAATGTACGAATTCGTGCCACCCATTCTAATGCCTTGGGATGCAAATGCTGGCTCACAGAAAACGTCGGGTCCACAACTTCGAGGCTCTGAGTGGCGAACGGCTTCTATATCCTGTCTGACTGGACGACGCCGGCTGTAACTACGCTCTCGCAAACCAGGCTGTCGTTTGTAGCCATCTATGTTGTGGCATAACAACGACAAACGGATGGAAATATTGTCGCATAGCCTCGTCACCCGCGGCACCTTTTTCCAGTAGCCCTGTGATTTTCTTGATGCCTCACACATTCTGAGATGACGCCGAGGGATGCTCTTGCAAGTCAACATGCCACCCAGGCCCAAGATGTCCTCATGACGCGGTGATTACTATTCTGATTACGCATCGTAACACGGCGCACCTCGAGCTCTCAAGCAGAAGCGGATAGGATATCTTGCGACGACAGAGCGCCATGAGTCATCGGATGGCTCCAAATCGCATAGTTGGCCGGAAACTCGAGCGGGAAGCGATCGGGGGGCGTTGGACGGTATGAATTTCAATGATGCTTATTGATGTTGCTTTTCTCCTCGAAAAAGATGATGAGCAGGGTGTCTCTCCGAAGAGCGAAAGCGAAGCTAACATTTCTTTCCAAAGGCCGGTTGTAGCAGCCTCACATCTGAGACATCGCTTGTTTGTTGTAACTTGTACCTAAGTAGCACAGAACGGCTATGGGTATACATACCGTCGGCCCATTCTCCCATGACGCATTCAAACACCGAACTTCAAGAGCCTTTCATTAGAATTGTAGAGCTCCCAGACTCCCAGACAGATGCGCGCCACAGTTTCTATGGACGAAATTCGGCGGAAGTCGTCAGGAACCTCGTCATGTTGTAACTTGTGATGGTTCGGAGAGTGGGCCCTGTGATGGCACGTGACCACGCACAAGATTTGCATCTAAAGCAGGACGGGCTTGTGGAGAGGATTTCTTCCTTCTTCTGTATCTTTATCAATACTACGGACTCCGGAGTATGCATTATTTTATTGAACGCTCGTCCGCCGACGCCTCGAGACCAGTTCGTAACAGTTTAGTATAAAGATCACAACTATCGAATTGAATGGACGCCTCCATGAGTAATCAAACGGAAATCGACGATGACTCAAACGCCCTCCACAAATCCTGAACCAAATGCAAACATATCGCGAATCACGATGAGTTGCAGGAATTGAAACGGGATACGGCGGCCGCCGCAGAGAAACAAGCCAATCAGATGGGTGCTCTGCAGCAACAGTTCGCCAGCTTTGCGCCGGCACGAGAAGACACTCGCACCTGCACCAATGCTCCCCGCCCGGAAGGCGTTGCCCTTCAATCACATTATCGACGGTGATGAGACAATGTTCAAGTCTTGGCACACGGCAATTACCTCGAAGCTGAGGTCGGAAAGTGCCTTCACCAGCAACCATGAACAACAATGGCTCTTCATCAACAGATGCTGTCCATGAAAGTCCGGCGGAGGGTGGCGCTGGAGTACAGCAATGGTCTCGCGATGAACTACAACCCCGCGGGAAGATCTACAGCGACGCGAAGGCGGCCGATCGCGTCCGGACCAAGTTAGACTCATCAACCAGAAGGCCAAGGAGCCATTCTCACAATTACCGCGTGCGATTTGAAGACCTGTTGGCAAAGTCAGAGTACCTTGACCTGCCTGACAGGGAGAAAATCATCATAATCCAGAGAGGCTTAGGACGGGACTTCGAACCGTCAATAGTCTGTACAGCGCCGATTGTGCAGGAGTGACAATGGACTATGTAACCATGATCAAGCTGCTACCATGCAACTTGGTCACTTGACCGTTTTGGGCGGGACGGGTGGTTATGCGTTCCTCACAGTATCCTGGGTTGAGCGTCCGATATAGGGTCTTTGTGCATACGTCGTTGTTGCTCGCGTTGTCGGATATTAGGCACCCTATGATGTCTTCCATATCCCAGTCGACAACAATGCAAGGCGCGATCTGCAGACTGCTCTGACAAAAATACATCTATCTCTCGATGGCTGAACCTCACTCAATCAGCATGCTTTTCCGGTACAGCGTCTTTGTACACACGTCGTTGTTACTCGCGTTGTCGGATATCAGGCACCTATGATGTCTTCCATATTCCAGCCGACAATAATCTCGCAAACAGCTTCCGCGAGGTTTTTGTCCGAATTAGTGTCTGTTCGCTCCCGTAACGCGATTAGTCGCGGCTACGGAGTGTCCCTGGAATTGAGGATCCGGGCCGAGACCCCAAGAAGGGCGTGCTGATTGGGTGAGGTTCAGCCATCGAGAGATAGATATATTGTTTTATCGGAGCGTTCTGCCGATCGCGCTTTTGCGAGATTATTATCGACTAGAATATGGAAGACATCATTGGCTGTCAAATATCCGACAACGTCAGTAACAACGACGTGTGTACAAAGACACTATATCGGACTCTCAACCCCAGATACGAAGTCTGAGACGCAGTTCACCGTCGCCTACGGTTACGGCCACGTTCTTGATCTGGCTGGCAGCGCGTTCTTGTACGGCGAAAATTCTGAAGCATATGAACAAGCGTCCAAAAGGCTCAATAGCGGTAATCAGAGTTACTTCCTCGCCAAGCGACGCCAACTGGCGCCGTTACGGGCCGATTGCAAATTTAAACAATCTTGTCAAGTGGGTGCGGTCCTCACCACATGGCACGCTTTTTCTTCAAAACACCGTTCGTGAGGCGACCTCTCTATCTTCATATACGTCGAGTTATATCGCGTATCCTCGTTGCATTTGAGCTGTAGCTCCCATGGTATCACTGAGGCGAGTCGAATACCACCGTCGGGTTTCCTGCGCCTCACGAACTGTGTTTTGAAAAAAAGATTATGCGGAGGACTGCACCGACTTGACAAGATTGTGTAGTTTGGCAATCGACCAGTGACGGCGCCAATATGCGAGGAAGTTGCCCTGATTACCGCTATTGAGCCTTTTCGGCGAGTCCAAGTAGATGTGATAATCGAAGTCCTTAGTCTTCAGCTGCTACATGTGAGGGATTGGCCTAGGCCCCCTCCGATGCGGTCGTTGTTCGACGGGACACCCTCCCAGTTCCGGAGTTGGAGGATCACAGACTGTGCCGGCCTCACGCCACGGCAACAGTGGATCTTCATCAACGATAG